>VMKM01000233.1:212500-471562 GCA_008360985.2 Macquaria ambigua | reverse complement strand
ATTACTCATATTTAGCCCTCACTGGCATTAATCATATTCTCTGATTTAAAAAAACAGCAATAACCCTAACATATATTTGGGATTAAAACAGTTCTGTTTAAATCCCAGATGCATTATCTTAAAAGTAAACTGTAAGAATGAAGATAGTACATACTCTAATTGTCTGTTTGCTAAACCCCTCCCCCAAACATAGATTGTCTAATCCTAGCTTAGCAACCGTAACCAAGAACAGCAAGCAAGTGATATTTGGTATTTCAACAGTTTGGAAGATGGTGTCTTTTTTTTATTGTCATTCCAAAACCAAAAAACACAACAGCAAAAGTGTAAGTAATGGATTAAACTGTGTGTTTGTCCACTCTAACATGAGCTGCAAACATTAGCATGCAGCTAACTAGCTTTCTACCTACAGTAGTAACCTAGCGTAACTCCCAAAGTCAAACAGGATATCATTAGCTAACTACGTTATTATGTGGGTTTACAGGTTAGAATACAAAAAGCCACATTCAGGACATATTTACTTTGTGGGAGCTGCTACTAGATAATTTTAGTTTAGACAAACATTAGTGGCTCTGCCCTGCCCTTAATTGGATTTAGGCAGGTTTATACTCCAGCCAAACTTGTTACCCGAGATAGCGTTAGGTTTGCCAAACTCTTCGATTAGTCCTAATTCTGTTTTTCTATATTACAACAGAAGGAACAGTCTGTTCTTCTCTTTATATTAAGTCTCTTTAAATCCTTGGGTGCTACCAGCTGCTCAATTAACATGTCTACATCTACATGTAGATCTACTCACTTTCTTTAGCATTAGCTTTAGCCTCAATCTTTTAGCATTATATCATGTATGTAGCTCTCTAGTGTATATTTAAGACCCTTTTACATGGTTCTTGTTTTAAAACGAGATGGCTAACTCACTGAGTTAGTGCTAATTAGCTAGCTAGCTAGAGCTGATAAAATCTGTTAATGACACTTGTCATTTCACTGGACAAAATCAATGGCTGTAGGCTAGAAATGAGAGGACTGCTTTTGTTTACTTCTGTGTGAAATCAAAGACCTGTTGTTTCAAAAATAACTAAGATTTTTTTTAGTGATAAATCTGCCGCCATTATCAGTTTTAAACTGCCTATGTTCCATTCTAGAATGTTGAGCTTGGCAGGCATAGCAACTGTAACTAAGGGGGGCGGGGCTTAGTGAAGGGTCAGTTACTTTTAAAGGTTTCCGATTTTTCCAGCAGGCCAGTTCACAACAATGTATCTGAAGGCTAAAACTGATTAACATCAGAACATTTATACTGCAGTGGGTGGAAAAGTTATGACAGTTGTAGTTATTAATGCCAAAAGTGATGTACACGCAGGATGTTAAATATACGTGTATCTCCATGGACTTTCTGTTATAAATCATTCAATTTGTCTTTTGTGAAGGAACCAAATGAGATGTAACTTGTTTTGACCCACAATCCATGTGTGCACCACTATAGTGACACATTTCTAACCCTTCTCTGACAAAAAGTGATATAAAATTACATCCATCAGTCCCTGTCCAAGTCATAAAGAAATCCAGGTGTGTAACAGGTGAATCCGGGTGGAGATGTACAGCTGATTTCGCCTCAGTTGGCAAGAAACAGTTGTCACGTCTACTGTACCTTTGTGTAAACTAATGGTTTGCTTGTTTTGAAAAATGCATAATTACTTGCGAGGTCACTGAAAGGACAAGCTCTCATAATTCATACAGACCAAAACATCAAGAATCTGGGAATAGCCTTAACATCGTCCTGCCGCCAGCCCTGTACTCATCCAACCACAAGATGATTTTGTGGAGAGAGACTTTTCCTACCATCGCTTTGGGTCAGTGTGATTTACGCACATGTTTACTGATGTCTTTCAGATGGTCCCTCTCGCTGGTTATTGTCTTCCACTATTAGTTCCCAGATGAATCACCAGTGGACAAATTGGAGGATGTCTCTGTGGATTTGCGATATTTATTGAGGTTACGCATCACTGTGGACCTCTCCATTGGCTTCTCAATGTAACGATGGAAAAACAGATGGCTTGCGGTCATGGCATGTTTGGACATTGAAACACTTGGGTTTCATGGTGCTTTTTATGCATTTCTGCACATTTGGTTTATATCTTGTTCAGAGATTATGGCAGGCCTCCTTTTGTCCTTCAGGATGTTAAATATATACTGTCATAATGCTATTCTGAACTTTTGTAAGATTTCATGATCCCTATTGTTCTGAGACATCTAAATCATGATCTATTGACCCCTGCAAAATCGCTGATATATAACAGCCTCCTGAAGATATACGATTTCTAAATACATTGCTCTCTGGCCATGTACTGGAGTTGCTTGCTGTCTATTGTATTTGGGTAGAAATTCCTCATACCAAAGCAATTCACTATTTCTGAGTTTATACTGCAGGTTTTTTTTAATTCCCAATTCTATTAGCCAGCTGGTAATACTCCAGCATGTTTATTTTAATAGGGTAAAAATAAATGAACCGCAATGATTAAAGCAGATACGTAAATATTGTGTCGTGCAATTCACGGAGCAGGGAGCCCCACTGATTACCTTTAAGTAAAGAATAATGAACTCCGCTCAAAGTTAAGATGACAATGAAACTATTCTTTTCTATTAATGCACAGGTCTGCTCTGCAGCGATCTCTTTATAACTTACAGACTATGCTGTGAGTTTCACTTTTTATCTGTTTGCATGCAACCGTAGTGACAAAAGTCACTACAGTCTTCAGCAAATTAAAATGAGCCTTTTATGGGCAGCAGCTCAGAAAGTATACAGTTCAGAAGTCATTCAAGTGTAAAAACTTGTTGGAAGTTGCCTGTTAGATCAATAGAGTCCATCTGAGACGGTTTATTTCCCAACTTTTATCTATTTATTAGGCTGTCAGTTGGATTCTAAGTAGATGACTCCATAAACCACTCACTGATGTTTTGGATACCATCTACACATTACTACACTAGTATTCATCTTACCATGACAAGCAAGAGCAGATGGTGGATGTTTTATCCCCTAAACAGACATACCCTGATAGTGATTACTAACCTGCAGCACGACTGTCTTAGAAGAGCTGTGGAAAGAAATCCCTGGAGATCTGTTCAAATGCATGGTTGTCGGTGAGAACATGAGCATTTGTTTTATTTCCAAATCATTTTTAATTCCATGCTTTTTCCAAGTGCATGTTTCTCTCCAGCATGCTAAGTTTAAAGTGAAAACAAATGTAGGAGGGGAAAAAAAAAAGGGAAAAACACACTCACTTGACCGTCTTTAAATGGCGATACCGGAGTTTGGTTCAAATCTTGAAAACATATGGAAACCCCTTTGAAGCGCACTGGGAGCAGCTGAGGCGGCTGCAGAACTTCTCATTGTTTACCTTTCAACCCCCAACCTCCTTCCTCCAAATAAAAAGGTAAAATGTTAAACCTTACAGGGGTGCACATCGGCTCAGTTCATTATGCCCGGCTAAGTGAAGACTTCCTAATTCACCTACCACCCCACAATCCCCCAGAGTATCTCCTGAGTGGTTTTAAATGTTCCCAGTTACTTTCTCCCAATTAAATGCTGCAAATTGGCCTGATACCTCCATCACCTGACAGGGTTATCTAAAAAACAGCCGGTGGTCTGTAATATGTAATGTAAGTTTTTAATCAACATGAATTATGTTTTCAAAAGTGAGTAGGTGTTATTTCATCGTTATAGCTTCCTCTCTGGCTAAATTTAAACCAAACGCCTGTGCCATTATATTGTGTGGCTGGGAGATGACCCTCTGGAGAGAAACACTACGGGCGAGGGGCCTGGATGTATTTATCTTCCAGTTTTTCACCTGTCTTCAGATACCATTTCCTTTTTAAGTCGAGCAGTAGGGATTTACTGGGCTGCTTCCTTCTGGGACCCAGTGGAATACAACATTAAACTGCAGGGAGGAGAGAAAACCTGTAGTGCACTAAAATAAAGTTATGTCAAAACCATTCTGCTCTTCCTGTAGTCTTTCCTCAACCTTGCAAGTATCCTCCAAGGGCCTGAGAACATTACAAGCCATTCAGTTTATATGAATGGGCACTAACAGACTTTTTCGCCATTTTGATATGTCTAAATTTTGCAGGCATATCCTGTGGTCCATCAGGCACAGCCTTAGTTTCAATTTAGTGTCTCCCGGTGGACCCCTGTCTTCCTATTTCATGTGGAAATTGTATAGAGTTTTTATCCCTGTGCACTTTCAGCTGCTTCAAAGCTGGGGATCTTTTTTTTTTTCACCAGGGAGATGTACTAGCTAGCGTTTTAATGTTTGCAGAAGATTGGCAAATCGTTCACAAACAGCAAGAAATGTCTTGGAGTGGATGTCCCAACATTGTCTGTCACCTCAGCCAGATCAGTCAAAGAATAAATAGATGATATATCACTGTTCAGTTGTAATTGAACAGAAGTCTGCAAAAGTCTTTGAAAGATGAAGAAAAGCACCTGTATTTTTATTAGGGCAGGCGTACCTTATACTACTCTATAAAGTTTGGACACTGCCACGGGAATCGTTTCCGATGATCTTTAGAGCAGCAGTGCGCCTTACTTCACACAAACTTGACCCGAAAGGATTGTGTCCGGAAGAAATGTTTAAAAAATGATGTCAATGAAAAGAATTCATTTGATAGGGCAATTAGGGATAGTTATTTTATTTCATAGAAATTCTCTGCAGCGGCCCTTTAATGAAAGGAACCCTCAGTTTACTTTGACATGTGTGAACCATAACAAATGTTTTAACCACTTAGCTGTCCCAAGTGACATGCATCAGTGAACATTCACAGATTTCTAAAAGCAGGAAGAGAATAATGTAGCAGCATAAAGAGTTCAACACAGCCATGTCACACTGTGAATAGCATTTTGTTCTGGGATTATAGCTGAAATAGGCAAACTCTACTATATATATATATATATATGTAGTCTTTTGTCTAAAAAATGTCAGACAATAGTGAGAAAATCCCATTATCATTTCCAAGATGCTATGGTCACATCTTCAGCTTTCTTGTTTTATCCGACCACCTGTCCAAAGCCAAAAGATATATGATTTACTGTCATATATTAACAAGAAAATCATCAAATGTAAGAAGCTGAAACCAGAGAATATTTGGCATTTTTGCTTTAGAAAAATGACTTAAATGATTAATCAATTATCAAAATAAATCAGATGAGTTTAGATCAACTATTCGATTAATCGACTAATTGTTTCAGCTCTGGTATAAAGCGGTTTATTTATGATGTGCTTTCTAAGTACTGATTTTTCCAGTTGCCTCTTGCTACTATTTGCACCCTTTTACATGAAAACATCACTGGAATAACTTTAACCACTTTACTGGGTTCTGTGGTTAAACAATATAGTAAAAGAACCACTGTGATCAGTGTTTTCCTCCCATAATTAGTCAATCAATATGCGCATCAACATTGTTAGAGTTGCATAAGGCAAGTTTGCACTTTTGCAGCCCCATGTAAGAAAAAGCTGACTTTGGATGTTTGGACATTCACAGGACTTCATTACCCAGAAGTCATGTAGCGTAATGTCAGTAAACTACTGCACTCCTCTGACTGAATATTTTTCTTCTTTGTGGGTATGCATTTTTTCCCTGAACTGACTCACTGGCTGCTGTTTGGGGAAAAGTTTTATATTTCGCTCTTAAATTTTGATCATTCACTTCCTGTGTGCTGAGGTTATTTCCCACCAGTAATACCACAAGAAGTTTTCACAAGTAACGCTAATATACTGAGGAGGATGTGATGCATCAGATATTAATTCAGACCAATTCTGCAAAATGGGCGTATTTTTCCACTGAATATTTTGTTAGTGGTGTAGTTATGTAGACAGAAAAACACTTTTTCATCAGTAAAGAGGTGAACAAATGACCAATCATGACCAACCTCAGTGACTCTTCACAGGAAGCTGATTCAGACTTGTTTACTTTTTAATGATGCGTAAAAGAAATCAAAATACAGATGAATGGAGAAAAAAATAGCATTCCAGTTCCTCGTTATGTGAACAAACATTATTCAACCTCCCACTGTTTATGTACACTTTTCAGATTGAATAAGATACAAGTTTTTGATCTTATTAGATCTTTAACGCATCACTGTCTGTTAAATGATTTGGCCTAATCTAAACCAGACTGTAAAATGCAGTGGCGAGGCTTTGGTTAAGAACTTCAGGCCAGACTCCAGTTTCTGCCCAGTTGTAGTAATCATATCTGCCACAGCTGCCACTTTATCGGAGATCTTGAGGACAAATAGATTCCTGGAAGTAAACAGGCCGCTGTGGCAGCTTTTGCTGAGTGACAAGTCTGTCACCCGTGGTATAAAGGAAATCTATTTGAAGACTGTTTTCCTTTGACTGCTTTAAAAAAGATCTAATAAAGCACTTAAACAGTATGTCCACAAAAACAACAACAAAAAGGAAAATGCTTTACTATACTTTTATTAGATTAAGCTGTTTAGTTCAGAATAAACTGAACTGGAGCATCATTTTTGGACAATTTGTGATGTTACTTAAATGTGTGGCCTTAAAGTGTCCGTGATGTCCTAATAACATAGACCTACAAGCTACCAAAGACACAGAATTAGTCCAACAGCTTTTAGAGATGACCTCACATCATCTTATTACATACCGTCCGTGTTTCCCTGCACATCCATGTCAGATCCCTTTCAGCAATTAGCCTTGAACTAGGAAAGACGATCAGCTTTGGTTTCCCATTGCTGCGTCCCTCGTCATCTTGGAGTACTTTGAATCTTTCCCCCTGCGTCCTAATTAAGACCTTAATGCTACCTCCCACGGGGATCTGGATGCCCCGATCCCACCCACCACATTCCCCCTGTAGCCATCAAAACTGTTATGATAATAGTCAGCTTTGCACAGGTGCAAATTGCTTACATTTAGTCTACATTTGCTCTCAATCACGGGGGATCATCAAAGCTTAACTCTCCCTGACTTAAGCATTTGCTCACAAGTGGCAAATTTGCTTGGATGTTATTTCAAAGTTTCGCTTGTTTAAAGTAGAAAAGTACAGTTATTTCCATGCATCAGACTATTGAAAACTGCGCGAGAACTTTGCTGCTGCTGTGTTCAAGACCACCATCCTTATTCAGTACGATTTTCAAGCAAACTTATATTTTCTTTCAAAATGGTGCTCAGTTGTCATCATGAACCTCAACACTTTCACACGACGGTAATTTATTCAGTCCAGGTACAGCATTAAATTCACATACTTATTCCATTAAACCTCTCCTTGACCTTCTAACTATTCAGTTGGACTGGTGCTACATAATGTGTATAAGCTACACAGGGCAATTACAAAGACCTGGGATTGAAAGAGAGCTGTCATTAGGATGTGCTTTCACATACCGGCCTGCAGAGTTTGGCTGCAGGCCAGGCTGGCAAATGGGACCGGCTCAGCGAGGAGAGCCGGGGGCCAGGCCAGAGGCCGTGGGGGATAATTAGACAGTTTTATCCCAGCTTGTTGATATAAATGTGGCCAGCTTAGCCCCCTATGCCTTGCTTCGTGGTAATGATCATGTCTAACAGGTGGCAGGCAAACAGACAGGGGCATGAAATGGATACCTCGCTTCCTGGCTGCGTCTCCTTTTTTTGTTTTGTTTTGTTTTCCGGTCCAATCGTAGCTCCATTGTGGTTGCGTTTGGGATTGTTGATGCGGGGGAGTGTTGGATATTTGTCACCATCTCATCACATTCTAGCTAATCTCAACCTCCCCTGGGACCCTCGTACTGAGGGCCAGCCTCGCAGCGGGTAAAACAAAACACATCAATGTGTTTAACTCAAGTGGGTTTTAGAGTCTGATGCAAAAGAAAGTTGACACTTCTGTTAGATAGAGACATGAAGTTAAAAATGTTTACATTTTTTCCTTCTCATGTAGTCTTTGGAACAGACTGGTCTTCTACTTTATGACTGACATGTGCAGAGAATACTTTTATCTAATAGAGAAAACATGTTTATGGAGGCATGGAAACAAATTCCTTCTACTCCTTTCCTCCCATTTAGCTTCCACTCAGGATCTACAAGATGTGTTTTGGAGTTACAAGCCTCTGGATTGAGTCATGTCTGACATCAGGGGCTGAGCACAGCTCTGTACATCCAAATCTCTTGTATCCTGTGCAGGGGGTGGGGGGGGCTGTGCTATTGAGGTATGCATGTGAAGAGGCATTGGAGACCACTCAACTCCAGGCTGCTGATTCACTGTCATATAATGGATCATTTGGGGCAAAAAGAACCAGAAAAAATGATGCATGTATTGAAATTTACTACCTTCCCAGAAATGTGTGGAATAGATCCGGGCCAGCAGACAATGCTCATTTTCTCCAACAAATGCCTTTTTAATTTGGACAGCCTGCTCAGCAGAAATGTGTGATTATCTAGATTTCTGTGTGGTGGATAGCCGATTTGTCGATGGCCTGTCCTGTGACCAAGGAGAGTGTTCAATAAAACATCCACATGGCCACATGGCTCTTACTGCCCCCGGCTTGCGGTCGGTTGTGTCCGGCTGATTGCGGAGGCGAGGCTCCGGATTTAGGAGCTTGATCCTTTCTGGCCAGGCTGCAACGCTGGATTTTGTTATAATTTTCACCTAGCAAGTTGTTTTTAAAGCTTACCCTAACCTTAACCCTAATCTTACTCTCATCGGAGGCTTAAGGCCTAACCCTAGCTTTAAATAGAGTTGAAAAAACAAGTTTTATGATTGCAAATTTTCAAAGATATAGCTTTTCTTTCCCCTTCTTTGTGGTTTGGCACTGCAAAGTGAAAACCGATTTAGGGTGTTTTGTGGGGGAGTTGGGCTTTCACTGGGCTGCCTGACGTGACGTCCTCAGACCTTTGGGTCACTCCGCCTGTTGGTGGTGAGGATTTGGAGGATTTTTGTAAGAATTACCATGTACTCAAATCTAAGAATTGAATGATATATGGATGCAGGGACCTGGTGGAAAAACAGCCAGAGGAGGACGAGGACAGGACAGCACAGTGGAGACGTCAACTGGTGGAGACATCAGTCTCTTACTGGCAACACTCACAGTTCATAATCCAACGCTCTATATTTGTTTGATTGCACCCCACAGCTGACAGCAGGTCAGCCACCTCTTTTGAAACAACAAGAGTTGTGACGGAGGCTCTCATTAATAGCCAGTGACTTTCTTCAGTATTTTTAGTGTCATGCTGAAGACATTTCTCTTACCTCATTGCTTCTCCAAAATCATTTTTCCTTCTTGCCCATGCGTTCTCCTTTCTGAAAGGATCTTGGCTCA
This sequence comes from Macquaria ambigua, assembly GCA_008360985.2. Classification (NCBI taxonomy): domain Eukaryota; kingdom Metazoa; phylum Chordata; class Actinopteri; order Centrarchiformes; family Percichthyidae; genus Macquaria; species Macquaria ambigua. Next base: position 462,267 of record VMKM01000233.1, on the reverse strand, counting down.
TCTTGTCAGCGGCGGAGCCGGTTCACCGGCTGCAGGTCACGGCGGCTGTAACAGAGCCGCTGTGAAGCTCCATTGCACTGCACATTGAGCGTCCTATCTAACATTTGCGTTTTGAAGCATTGAGCTTAAGTGATGCAAACAGACCCTGGGCTCACAGTGAGGCTTTTTGTATAAGATGTAATGAAGCAAATAACTAGTTGTTTTACATAATACTTTTTACAAAGCCTTATACTGTACCACATATGGCTAGGTTTATTGTTTTTTTGGGCTACCTGAAACATGTGAGGTTCATTCAGAACCAGTTAAACATCTGATAGAGTCTTTTCAGTTTGGCTGCGGTTACTTTTACTTTTACTGTTTAAGCATTTTTTGATGTATGAATTTCAATCTGTAGCACCTACGCCAATGGGAGCAGACTAGGGCAGTAAATTAAAAAAAAATCAAGTTTGAATGAATGAGAACTAACATATCATTTGTTTGGATTCATTCAAACACAAGCCATGTTGCTTAATGCTAAAATATGTTGCAGAATTTACATTATTCTGTTCAGTGACAATAAGCTAACAGGTGACTTCAGATATGTTGTTGCCGTAATGTTACTGCAGGCAGTTGCGTGTTGAAAAGTCAGCAAACAGCCTCGCCTTTATCCACGATTTTCTTCATCTGTGTTGTCGAATCTATGGCTGTAACTATTAGTTCTACTAATACAAACTGTTATTTCATTATCACTTAATCTGCCAATTATTTTCTCGATTAATCAGTTAATTGTTTTTTTCTATAAAATATCAGAAAATAGTGAAAAGATGACGTCTTCAGATCAGTCGTCCAAAACCCAAAGATATTTAGTTTACTATCATGTGTGAAAAGCATAAAATTCTCACATTTGAGAAGCTAGAATCAGTAAATGTTTGGCATTTTTGCTTAAAATTTACAATTAAACGATTGTTCGGTTATCAAAATAGTTGCAGTTTACTGAAGCACTGCATAAAATGGGTTGAAGCCTGGTCACACCAGCATTTAAAACGGACAGTCCAGCTCAAATCTGGTAAAGTTTGATCCACGAATTTGCGCCGTTGAGTCGACCAATAGCAAGCAAGCTGTCTTGGCAGCACGGACCTTTGAGGGAGCTAATGGCACAAATACATTTCAGAGAGTTTTTTTGACCTTTTTAATAAAACCCTTTGTTGAATGAAATTATGTACAAAGAACACAATGCCAGGGGTGTGTAAATGTCCCAGTACGGAGCTATTGCGACTGACTAGCATTAGCATGTTCCTCGCTGGCTAGCTTGTTAGCAGTTAGCTTGCCAGCTACAGTAGTGAGCCTGCTACAAGCCTCTAGCCTCTACCAAATATTTCGTGAAGATGTGCGGATTAATTTCGCTGTGTCACCAGGCCTTTAAAGTGCATCAGATCATTGCAGATTGAATTCCCACAATCAAACATTAGTTCAAATTTGAATGTGTGTATGAGAGAAACACGGACATGGAGACAACGAGCTGAAGGTGGAGATGCAATAGGAAATAAAGGAGGAAGAGAACATGCATTCATGCTCTGTTGGCAGTGAATACCTATTCATTATGCTCAGTGTCTTGGCTCAAAAGCATGAGTAAATATGATTAAATATTATATTTTCTGTTATTTGTTATTCTATGATTATTTATATGGGACAGTAATTAATATTAACATTTTAAAAACTTATAGTCCAAACACAACTAAAAACAGACAAAAACTTTACACAATGAAATCAACTGAGGGCAATAAAATGTGTGAAATCTAAATGTGAAGTGTAAATGACCTTCCACATTTTGTTTGACAAAAATGTTAAGCCATTTATACTTCATCATGTAAATATTAACTTGCAGTACATACAGCTGTTGATGATGTGTCAACCTCAGCTTTCCGCATGGAGCTGGCCTCCAAAAACGCATATTTTCCCACAAGCCCACTGGTGTACGAATCTGTCTTGCGTGCGTTTTTTTGGCGTAGGTGAGACAAGCACTCTGTTTCTCCATATGTTTCTCTCTTTTCTCAGCGCTTGAAATATCTCTGACCCAAAGGTGACAAATATCATTCCCACTCAGGCGACCAACCAAAGGTCTAAATTTGTCTCTTTGTCTTTGTGTCTGAATCCTGTCCAAAAGCTCTGACGTCTTCAGCCTCTGAAGAATATTGCCCTGTCATTGTCTGAAGCTACTGGCAAGATATTTATTTTTAGCAGACTTCTCCCCCTACGCACACACAAACACACACACATGTTATTACCTCTGTCTTTATGAGGGCCCTCCAGTCACTACATTCGTTAATCATCCACTCAGCCACAGTTTGTCAACCTTTTCCAATCAATTAACAGTTTAATTCACTTCTAAAGGAAAAATGTGGCACGTTCACTATATCCTTCTTCTCAAATTGTGAGGATTTACTAACGTTTCTCTGTTTTATATCATTCTAAATTATATATCTTTGTGTTTTGGACTGTTGGTTGGACAAAACAAGCAATTTGAAGACGTGTCCTTTGGCTCTTTGAGCCTGTTATCAGCATTTTTCACAACTTTCTGACATTTTGTTGACTAAACGATGAATTGATTCATCATAAAAGCAATCGTCAGATTAAGCGATAATGAAAATAACTATTAGCTGCAGCCCTGATTTACATTTGGATTTTATTTTTGAGCGTATGAAAGCAGCTCCCCATTGAGGGTGCAATCAAACATATTTCATTTTAAATAAATGTTAAACAAATGTTCCAGGACCTGCATGGAGTTAATATTGTCCAAATATAGAAATGCAAAGAAATATGGGATTGTAAACCATCCAACAATAACTGCAACCCAAAACTATTATCATTACAAAATATAATAATAATAATAATAATCTTTATTTATAGGTATCTTTATAAGTGCTTCACACAAGGCAACAACTTCACAACAAGCAGATCATCATCAAATCATCAACATTTTCCGATAGATTAATAACAAATAAAATCAGCAAAAGGGCAGTCAGTAAAAATCAAGAAAAATCAGGAAAAGCTCTCAGATATAAGTATGTTTTAAGAAAAGATTTAAAAGAGTTCACTGATTCTGCTGACCTGATGTCCTCAGGCAGCTTGTTCCATGTTTGGGGCTCTGACTGCGAATGCTCTGTCGCCTCTAGTTTTCAACCGTGCCTCGGGAACAGATAAAAGACCTCTGCCCGAGGATCTCAGGCTACATACTGGCTTGTATGCAACTATAAGGTCAGATATTTGGATGGAGAGAAGCCACGGAGGGCCTTAAAAGTCAACAGTAAGAAAAAATATGACAAAGAGCTTAAATTTGAAATGCAAATAAAAAATGATTGTCTGTTTTTTGGTTTGTGCTTCTCAGTTTTTCTTTTTCTCCCGACCTCAGGATTGAGAAACTCTGCTCTAATCTAATGTGTCTAAATGTAGAACTTCAACCTTTACAACCTTAACTTTTCCCTGACCAGAATGACCTTACTTTGCAAAATGTCCTCAATCTAAAGTTGTTTTCTAAAACTCAAGACGGGTTCTTCAGTCAAGTCATTCAGCCCTGAATCATGAAGCTGATAAAGTGTCAAGGCCCCATCAGTGCAGCTGTTTAAGTGTCGTCCTCAGCGATATGTCGCCTCGTGTGTTAATTTAAATCCGTGTTGTGCAGTTGACTCACGTGTGCTTTAAATACACCACCGCTCCCATTAGCGAGTCTGCGGTGGGAAAGGTCCTTGTGGAGAGGCTCTATTATTACAGCCATTATTATACTTCATCAAAATCCAAAGGCCAAACTGGAGATGTTGTTTCATCCACTCACGGGGAGAGAATCACCGTGCCTTCGTCCAAAAGGAGGTTAACAAAGACAGGAAGATTAAATAATACATTCATCACATTCTGAGAGGCCGGGGGCCAAGTTCATGTCAAATCCATAACAAGCAAAGTATCCTCGGCCCAGCTCATTTCCCCACACGCACGTCACACTCTGCTGGAAATCTGCGTAGAGGATGTATTGATCTTACTGGTGCTTCCTTTCTCACAAGCGCACAAACAGAGCCGCCGTATCACAGGCAGCGCTGCAAAACAACCTCCCCCACCACCACCCCCCCAGCCCCATAAAACAAAATAATAAACTCGCCGCCTGCCAAAATAATCCAAGTACCTTTGTGTGTGCAAACGCTTTTGTGTGCGTGCAGCCTGTGCTAATGCACTGTTATTTGCTTCCTTTCACTTCAGCAGATGAAAATAGCCTGCGTGTGTATGTGCAGTACGTGTGTTCAAGGTGAGACATGTCAGAAGATTAGGTGACATGACGTTTTACCTTCTTTTTTAGTTGGTAACAACCAGGTGATCTTCTCTTCATGCCAATTTGTTTTTGGGTTGTTTTATTTAAATATAATATTATTAAAGATCCATAAAGTTCATCATGTTAAGGAAAATTGCTTGGTATACATGTAGTGATGTTCCTATATAATTATTCCTCTTTAATTCCTATATTATTATGATATTATTTCCAGGGGTGGAGGAAGTAGTCTGATTCTTTGCTTAAGTAAATGTAGCAATACTCTAATGTAATAAAATACTCCATAAATACTCAAAAGTAAAGGTCTATTGTTGCGAAGTTTGCTGTTAACAATGCATTGGATTTTATATATACGCGATCTGCAAAGTATCTAGTGACTATTGCTGTCAAACAAATGAAGTGAAGTAAAAAGTACAGCTGCAACTAACGGTTTCAGTAGTGATTAATCTTTATTATTTTCTTAATTAATCAATTCATTGTTTGGTCTATTAAATGTCTGTTTGAAAAATGTCGATCACAATTTCCTTCAAATCCAAGGTGACGTCACTTTCACATAAGACAAAGAATAACAGCAAATTGTCACTGCTGAGAAGCTGGAAGTAATGATAAGTACATAAATTATCAAAATAATAGACGCTCGTCTAATCAATTAATCGACTTATGTTTCAGCTCTAAAAAAGTACAATATATCCCTTTGAAATGTAGCACAATACTAGTCTAAAGAAGCATTAAACTGAGATACTTAAGTAAAGTTTCTCCCAAATGTAGTTATATTCAGTACTTGAGTAAATGTCCTGTTACATTCCACCTCTGATAATCTCCTGTATTATCAACTCCCATGTCTTCTGTAAAAATCCTTTGAATATTCATCATCACGTCTCACTGAAGCTGCATGATTACACAAATAAGGAAAACATTAGCCTGTATGAATTATGTATCATGGTACAATCAGCAAGTTGATTCATTTTCACCTCAGTTGACATTGTTGGGAAATGCTTGAGCAAATACTTATTGTAAATTGTAAATTCTCTGTAGTTTTGTTTTGTTCATTACGTATTTTGTTTCCCTTGAAGCCGTCTGCCTCTGACGATTCAATTCAGAGGCAGCGATGATGATGATTGTCCTCAAACAGGAAAACAGCACGTTGTTTACTGCTCTTGATTATTACCTTGTTTGTCCAGCAGCCTCTAATTGCAAGCCTGATGTCAAGATAACTGACTGAGTGATAACTTAACTAACGTACAGTAGGATCTTCAACAGTGAGACACAGGAAGTCAGACATGTCGGAGCAGAGTGCATTAAGTCGTGTTATAAATTCATCAAACCCCAAATGAAGATTTCACCTTGTTTAGGAAAAACTTTTACTGTAAGTGGAACTGTATAATGCATCATCATACATTCTCCTCCTCCTTTTAATTTTCATCATCATCATCATCATCATCACAAACAATGATAATGGTAGAAGCCATCACAAAGTCACCAGTACATCAGCATAATGACAGTATATACTGTTTACTGTATATCTCCCCTCTGAAATGTGTGTTAATACATTTGATAAGAAAAACTGACTCCTAGTGGATCTAGAAAGCCACTGCATTTGTGAATGAGACTGTTTATACAGTGTGTTGAACTGGAAAGTACTTAACGAAAGAACTTACCAGTGTAGCGCAGATATATTGTAGCTAAGTATTTGTACAACATATATTGTTTGGAGGAGGTACACCCATAGAACGACTGGTTATGACACTTATACTCTTAGTTAATCTTTACATATGAATGTTTTATTTACGACAATACCTAAATAGTGAGGATTACGTACACTCATGTGGTGGAAGTAACCAAGTACATTTACTCAAGTACTGTACTTAAGTACAATTTTGAGGTACTTTACTTGTGTTAATCCCACTCAGAAAGAAATATTGTACTTTTTATGTATTATTTGAACCAGGCCTTGCTAAAGGTAAGTGTGTAAGCGCGTGCACATATGTAGTCATGCACTCATGTTTATATTGCGCGAAAACATGTTCCCGCGCACATGCCATCACATGTATATTACTTATACAGTACACAGTATGTATTACAATAAAAAAACGTTGCTTAACTAACCGTGGTCTACGTGAAATAGTTGGCACAGTGGAGGATCTGACAGATCATTCAGCTGAGGTCATATTTCTGTCATGGACACTTCATGTACAAAACGTCAGGGCCTCCGTATGGGCATTTTTTTGAAATACGCCAGAAATGTAAAAACACTCTTTATTACAATCGCAGAGAACTCCTGAAACGCGACTCCGGGAGCGATGGAGAGGAAAAGAGAGAGATTTAAAGGGTGAGTAAAAGTGTACGCTGACTGGGTGATTTCTTTGCTCTCTCTCTCTCTTTCTGCCTCAAGACACCTGACTGCAGCGCTGGCCACTTTGCATTTCAGGTGTTGGTTGACTTTCACATCCCCTGGGCGCTTCAACATGGTTAACATTAAGTTTAAGAATGTCAAAAATACACGAGGAGTCATTGAGGATTGCATTCCTGGGAAAAAAAAAAAAAAGCATATATCTGCAGATGCAAGTGCTTTTGTTTTCCAACAGCATCATTTTGACAGTTTAACAGCAGTCAGCTTCGGCTCTGACTCAACCTTTCCACCTCTTGCCTCTGAGCTCGTCCAAATGTGCTAGTAGCCATCGCCAAGCCGAAGCCCCCCGGCTCTGCAGAAGGTCGAGGCAGCTGTGTGTGTGGCCCTCTATCCTTGCTGGGCCTACCAACTGGTCGCCTCATGGGGCAGGAAGCGGGCAGGCAGGGGATTATGGGAAGGGAGCGTTGGGTTAGCTGTTGGCTGTAATTCAACACAACTAGTTTGGATCCTGAGCTCTGATTGGCTGAGTCATGTTCAGAGCCAAAGTGAAATAAAATATAAATCAGGCAACTATTAAACAAACATCTGTGACCGCGTTTATGTGGATGTTAATGACCAAAAATCAGCTGTTACATTATTCATCTGTATTACCACTCCGAGGTCTGTTTACAAAAATTTAAAAAGGACACTGATGTTTTTTTCTTTTGGATCCGTCCCCGTTCTGACTCAACTCAACATATTTTCTCAGAATTTTCCCTTTATTTTAAACATGTACTGTTTGGTTTTTATTCTTCTGTAAAAGCCAATGAGTTCTAGATCATTCATTTGATTTTATTGTCAAAAAGTGAAGTGAAGTAAGTTCTTCAATCATAGACCATTTTTCTTAGTATTTAAATTAGATTGCAAGCAGTACATCCACTGTCCACTGTGATGTCACTGTGATGTATTATTTCTGTCTCAACTCCCGGCTTCATTTGTTGTTGCTGTTATTTGTTGCCCTTTCTTAGTTTTTTAGTATGTGTTGAAGTTATAATTCTGCTATAGCCATTAAATGTAATCACGCTTATTTGTTAGCTCTCTATATATTAGTCTGCATTGTCAGTGACAGAGTCCGTCATTCTCGTGCTGTATTCAAATGGCATGCACATGCACTAGGGATTCACAGGAAACGAAATTCAGAAAACAAGAGCCGTATGTCACGCAATGACGTAATCCAGAAGAGATTTTGAAGCGGAAACGTATTTGCGAAGGCATTGTTAACTGTCTTCTTTGGTTTTCTTTATTATAACAACATGATGCAATGAATCCTCACAGTTTGTCTGCGTGTGAAGTGCAGGAAAGTGTGCTTCCTGTCCCCAGTGATCAATAAACGTGTCATTTCATACAGAACTCTGGGATTTGTATTATTAAGACTTTTCCACCAGTCGCCAAATTAGTACCACTACATGTGTGAAACAAGTTGTAAAAAGCCTTTTGTGGCTCCAGAGGGAGCTGCATGAAGTCTGATAAATAACCTCAAGTGATGTCACTTGAGTCAGCGTCGGTTGGGGCTAAAGACTACAAGTTTGAAAGTGAAAAAAATCTGGAGGTGTGGAGTTAGAAAGAAGTGAGCTTACCAGACCTCTGTAGCTCACTACTCATCTCTGCTTGAGGCTAGCGGCTTCAGGCTACATTAGCTGCCACTAGCATAACACACCTGAATCTCCAACCGAACTATCAGCAATTAGAGTTGCATTGTGGGTAATGTAGGCGTCAGGTTTTGACAAGGAAGAAGAATGCGTGGAATAAAAAATGACAAATCTCTAGTTCAGCTGCATCGATTTTGATCCTTTTTTTTCTCATTGTGAGTCCGACAGTGAAATACTAAATCAGCGGAGTGCTCTTTTAAGGATTCTAACTTTAATGTTGCTGTTAAAAAGCAAAGCCACTGTGGTTCACAGTAATTTTAGCACGCCTAACAACGCCTCATAGCTATTCTAAATCACTGCAGGCCACAGCCTCGAGCGGCTTGTTGCTTAAATGAAAGCGGAGTGGTGAGTTATTTGCTGTCCTAATGAGCTCTAATAAAAAAAAGCAGGACCCATATAGCATGAATCACCACCACCACCCCTTCTTCTCCTATTCTCCTGCACGCACACACACACACACACACACACACACACACATCCTCTGTACTTCACTGCATCTGCTGCAGTAGAATCCCATCGGCTATCCAGTTACGGCCCGCCTGGCCAGGGGCTTGCATTAGTGGCGTAGGAGAGCTGTGAACAGGGAGTATCAGATGCTGTAATATGGAAATTCCTCTGTAATGCAGAGGCTGCGGGATTGTGCGATTACTTAATTCATTTAGCTGAGTAAATGTTACTGGTCTGCCAAAGCACAGAGGGGATGGAGGGTTAGCCTGTGTGTGTGTGGGTGGGAGTAGATCTGTCTTAGGGAAGAGATGGTCGTACTGAGTGCGTTAGCTTGTGTGTGTGTGAACATGTAATGGCATGCATGTGTGGTTGTGGGTGCGTGTGTGTTACGGGTAGATGGGAGTACAAATGGGGCCTCAGTAACAACAGGTCGGGTTTAAGGCTCCAGTTTCATGCGTGCACGGAACAAACCATTAAGAAAGAGCGCCGAGCCCACCAAGCCCACACTCCTTCTCCAGTACCCACATGACCTATCCCAGACGCTGATTTGTGGCTCCTGACACTTTAATTCATTGGAAAAACACTAGTCAGGACCCAGGAGTTAAGTAAGTCCATTAACACTGTGCAGAAGTAATGCTTTCCAGTGCGGTGCCAGCCCTGCCACCCAGTGTGATCAAGCACGGAGACCCAGTTATTTCACAGTGGGTGAATATTTCCTGGAAGATTTACACTTTAGGCTGCTGACAGCATAATATAAAACTCAAGTGTTTTTAGGTGAATTTATCAACAATAAATAATCGTATCATCATGGTACTTTATTCCTACATTAGATTACTGACCACGCCATGTATTTGCTATTGCGAAGGGCTGTTTACACATAAAAGCAGAAGGATCAGCTACACTCCTGCAGTACATTATGAGCAACTTGGACAAGAAAAAATTAAATATGTTTATAAATGGTTGACAGAAATTATACTATAGATGTCACTGCGAGTTGTTTTGACACTATTGAAAACAAGTAGGGCTGGTTACCATTAAAAAAGATGTTAAATAACGTAAACAGCACAACAAAAGTCACATAAAAGGTCATCTGACATATTTTTCTTGGATGTACAGTAAGTTTTATGTTGTGTCTGTGTTTAATCTTATGTGTAATCCATATGTTTACATCTGAATGCATTTGCAGAAGAAATCATGTCATGCCACAATTCAAATTTTGACTTTAATCAATGAATTTAATGTGTAAAATGCAGCAACGGCGCCATGCTTTAGATATATAGCTAACAAGAGAATAAAATGCAGTGTGCGGGAATTCAACACTGTCTTTTACTGTGATTACTCTAAATTGAGTAATGAAGATGTGATCTTCCACTGCACTCAATCTCTGCCTAGATTTTCAACACAATATGAAGTCAAATATGCATTTTATCAGCTGTTGTATCCACAGAATCCATCATTTCCCCAAAGGCGTCTCTCAAAAAATGATTTCATTGTCCTCTAATCCATTATATGGAGCAGCGATGTCAGCTGAGCTGTAAATGACTCAAAACACAGCTGCTGGGGAATGGAAAACGGGGAGCCAAATTCAACTCAAGCAAAATGGAAAAAGGTGGAGTCGAAAAGCTGTTAAAACTATCTGACAGATTCGATACGCTCTGCAATGTGGAACAGAATTATTAATTTGGGAACTGGGCCTGTTAAATCTATCATTCCATTATTCTAACAGGAATCCAAAGGACATTTGCAGCCTCCAGTTCAGCGGCCAGTGAGCCCGATCTGTTGTTTTAACAGTTAGAAGTCAGTTTATCTTCCATTTTAAGACAAGGAAGTGTTACCGTGCCGCACTGTGCAGCTTGTGTTCAGTTGGAAACTTTGCAGCGCCACCCCATGGACACTCTGTAAATCCTCTGGATTAAATTTAGAGCATATCATGGTGTTTTAAAAAGCCTCTCGCCTCTTCATCATCATCACAATGACATCCAGTCGCATTGCACCAGAGACACTGAATCTCACACATACTTTGATGTGAGGCTGCTTTCTGGGCCTTTTTACACTTTCACACTTTGGTGAGATCACTCTTGGCATTCCTTTTTTTTCTGCCACCTTTTCTCCTCTTTTTTTCCTCATTATCATCATTTTAAAGGGAGCAGTCCAGTCCCATTAGCTGTTTAAATAAAGCAGTTGGAAGGCTGAATAGAGGACCCAGAGGAGGATCATGGTTCAATTTATTCATCCTTAAAATAATGGAAATTACAGTGTTCCCCATCCTAATCAAAGAGAAGAGAGAAAGGTTCTTGTAGGATTCCAGATACGTGGAAGTGCCAGATATAAAGCCAAAGTCCTTCAGGCAGCCTGGGCCCGATAGTATTCGCCTTCAGTCTAGACTTCAAAAAAGCCTGCAACATCTTGCTTGTGTGTTGTGGTTCAGGCTGAGAGGTTGTGGGGTCTCACGGCAATGCCAGCGGGAATCGCAGGGGGCACAGGAGGTCCTGGTTTTACAGCGCAGCAGTTCACAACGTACACACCGGCCCCCTGCTCTGCTACGACTGGAGTTTGTCACTTGCAGATTTATATTCCTCTCTATTAAAGCTCCTTTACAAGCCCACCGAGATTCCTGGAGATGTGGAGAGGGAGGTAGAGAGAGAGTGAGTGGGAAACACATAAGGAGAGGCATGAAATGAAAGAATAAAGCAAGTGAGACACCAGGAACAAAGCACCTTTTAATGACTGCGAGGGAGCTGGGGAAAGTGCGTGCCAGTGCCAGTTACCATAATGTTGAGTCTGAGCCTTACAGATCCATTTAGTGGCAGTCCAATCACTGTGGAACTAAATCATTGATGTTTAAAGGAGAATACCTTTGAATGTACGTGTTACTCTCCCTGTGAAAGTGAAGAGTATATAAAGACTTTAAACTTTAAAGCAATTGAATAACAGTTATACAAGCAGCTTTAAAGCAGAGACATATTAAGACAGTATGTAGCCTTTTAAACAGCTGTTGGTCACCACTTATGTGTTGCAGTTTTCACCCCAAAACAAGGCAACTAAACTGTCCAATTAACTGTCCAAAACCTCTTGAGACCTACTTGTTCCAAATTAAACAGTGGCCAAAATTTCTGGTTTTTACGGTTAGGCCAGCATTCACGTACATATTTCAAATATATGTCAATATTCATAAACAACATATAACAAACTGCATTCCCAAAGAGAAGATCCTGTCATAGAAAAACACACAACAGTCACTACAATAGTACAGAAATATGGCCTCAGAAATCACCACTGAATTAAATCAACACTTCTATTACACAAGATGCAGAAAAGTATGTTTTGCGCTTCAAAAAGCTGGCATGTTTTTTAACCCATCTGTTCATAAACTGTTTCTCTGATGAAGAAGGTCGTATGGAGTCAAATGAATCACTGCAGCTCTTTGTTTCAGCTTTTCTCCCACACAAACTCAAAATACTGTCCGTCTTCAACCGACTTTCTACAGTATTTTCACTAGAGACAGTTTTGCCACGGTTGCACTGCACTTGTTGCACCCCCTATAATGTGTTATCAGTAGGCGGTGCTCAGCTTGCACACAGCTACAGTATGCACAAGCAAACACACTACTGCACTGTGGTTGTAGTCTATAGGGATTAGACGTCACGTCACGCTACGTTCAAGTTGTTCAGATGTTGTTTTGATCTGTATTTATTTAATTATCTTGTCATGTTTGGTAATTGCCCTCATGGTTGTGTAACTCCCAGGGGGTGAAAGGTAATTGTAAAGGGCCAGGTGTACCCTGAAATGTCATGTCATTAAACACTATCCCTACATGAGATTAAATGTCTTTCATAATCTTTCCAATCAGTAGATCTAAATATTAGCGAACCGACAGATTTCCTGTTTTATCCATCGGAGCTCTGAATGCTTTCCATTTGTTGTTCCCCTACTCAGTGTTCAGGATCCAGTATGGCAGCAATTAATTCATACACACTTCAGAGTCTCATCCCCTGCAGCCCTCCTGCAGTAAAATAAGTAGTTTTTCATGGGAGTCTGACTTTCTGGACTTGTTGAATGTTAGAGTTCTGATATCCAAATGAAATTTAATTTATGTCGTCTTCTGTGGTAGCCTGAACCCAGAAGTATCCACATCCTCATAAAATCACCCTGGGAGCTTTCAAAAATCCTGTTTTCCATCCTGTCCAATCATTTCTCAGCAGTCCTATACATCTCTGTCATTACAGAGTGAAGAGGAGAGAAAGCTTCTTTCCTCCACGACTGAACTGAAGTGAATGCTCCTCGTTTGGATTAGATTCACTGTTTTGTTTCATTTAAGACTTTGATAGAAACAAATACATGTACAGTATATAAATACAGCAATATGACTAGCTCTTATCCCTGACCAAAAAATGTAGTTTAGTTTATTTTAGGTTTTTTTTGTGTAGGGAGACAACAAAATACACCCAACCGCAACATGTCAAGGACTTATTTCCATTGTGGTCTTTGATTTAAGAGAATAAAGAGTTAGTTATTCACAAACAAAGTTAGCTAGTAACTCGGAGAAAGCAAAATAAAAGCCTTTTTCAGGATAAACTTTAGGCTTGTGGCATTCATTTGTGCAATGTATTTGAAATTTTGCACGTATACACACGTTTGAAGCACATTTGAAATTATGTAGATGACATTGTTATGACTGTTTGTTTTTCTTTTAATGTTACTTGTGTTACCAGAAGATGTCTTGTTATATTTTTGGATTTTTAATATATTGCAGTGTCTTGTAATCCCATGTGGAATGGGGCCAAATATTTGTCTCACTCATAGTCGAACAACAAAGTAGTTAGGCAACGCTTTAAGCATTTGTAAGCAGTACACAAACATTTAATTAAAGGTTTATAACACACTTTAATGTAGTTGTAAGCAGATATAAGTGTTTATTAATGTACAGTATTTGTTAACAATTCTAATTTCTTTTATGAAGGCATATTTTATATTATTACACCTGTTTGACTATAATGTCATTCATTCATCTGTTTATACAGCAGCCTCCACTTATGAGTGTCCACAAGAGGAATTATAGCTGTTGACAAATACATTAACACTTATATCTGCTTACAACTACATTAAAATTCATATCTAAACATTTATTAAATGTTAAAGACGAGAACATTTATTAAATGTTGTAAGTGCAAAGGTAACTTTTTTTGTAATTCCTGGCACTACAGAGCCTCAAGGAACAAGAGCACAAGGTGCTGCAGTGTCTGTGCAGTGCTTCCTTTGTACACAAGAGGGCACCATGTCCCTTTCTAACCTGGTCATCATTGCAAAGCATTCAGTCACAGGCCTGTTTTGGCTTTCTCCATGCAGGAGATTAATGAAAGGTGTATAAATTCACAATGCATCACCGCCGCCTATGTGAAGAGAGAAAGAAGTGGACACGAGCTGCATGCATATGGATGAGAGGCAGAGGGAGCATATGGAGGGGAGGTGTCTCACCATCTCTTCCTCCTTACGCTCCCTTGTTCCCTCTGTCCTTTCTTCCTCTTAAAGGCAGCCACCTGCATTATGACAAAAATCTGCATCCCTGTCCGAAGGGGCAGGCGGGCTCTAGTGAGGTGGACTTTTGGTTTTTATCAGCTTGTAAAAACAGGCAGGTTGTGTAGGAACAGCATGTTTCACAAAGCCCATACTGTCATCTGAGTCACATCAGACACTTTCCCCCAGATTCCTGCAGGCTCTCGGCCTCGCTCCTGTCGCGATCTAAGACTGCATGCTGAATCATTGCGTCTAAAGATAGATGCTCGTTTGCCGCAACAGCATGGGTCAAGCAGTGCAAGATAAAGGTGAATCAAAAGTCACGCAGCGGAGTTAAAAAGTTCAGCAGCCTGTTTTGCAAAGCAAAAGAGGCAGGCATATGGCCGTCTTGTCCTCCCACCTCAACCCTCCTGAGAACTGGTGTTTGTCAGAGTAATAAAGCTGTCCCATAACCCCATAACCTCTGTAATATTCATGATCCAAAGTTTGTGCCTCACAAGACAGCTTGATAAGTGTTAGACCCGAGTCTGTTCCCAGGCTCAACCATAACAAGTACATTGTCTACCTGGGTTACCATGGGACGAGCAAGTCCAGACTCCCAACAAAGCCACGCCGGCTTGTTAAAACACACTCCTCATTGGCTCAGCCCAGGCGCTCACTGAGAGCTGTCCTCCTCTGTTTACTGATGTCACAGGCTGGACGGAGCCCATAATAGGCAATGGCTCATCTCAACATTACGAGCTGTTTATAAAGGAGGTGAAAAGGGACACTTTTATTGCTGCGTCCCCCTGTCCTGCCGTGCCCCGGCCTGTCCTACCTTGTCCTGTCATATCAATGGAGCACTTCTGGGAGAAAATAAGTCAACAAGGAGACAGAGAGAGAAACACACACACACACAACAGATAGAGAGAGAGAGGGAGAGGGAGGGGGCTATCTGGACAATGACAGCTTTAACGCAGTATCTCATAAACATGCATTAATCACAGCAGAGGGCTGGCGTAACTGCTGTGGCATACAAATCAAGACGGAGAGAGGAAGAGACGGAGAGACTGGTGGACCGATGATTCACGCTCAGGTGCTCCGGTCAAGTTGTGTCTTCTCCAAAGTCATCCAGTGTGGTTTTAACTAGCAAGACAACCACGTACACACACAACCGCAGCAGCAACAACAAGCATCGCCAGCGCCAGTCAATCAACTCTTGAGGAAAATGACACATTTTAGTGAAACTCGCTGTATCAACAACTTCTGGATCTGCTGGATAAATTAACTATTTAAAGACAACACTGCAGTATTATATCTCAAATTCAAAACAAGGTGCAAAGTTTGGCAAACAATAATGTAATTCAAAACTGTCAGATGAATTTATGAATTTAGCTTCTCGTGGTGGAGTGGTTTGAAACTCTGACCCATGTAACCGTGACATTCCCCTTCTCTCCCTGCATTTCCTGTCTCTTATTACTGCCACACCAAAAATCCAAAAATCTGTTTACAAAAAGCAAGTTTACCACTTACGGTATAGTGTAGAACTGCCATCAAATATATATATATTTATATGTCTTATATTTTTCTTGGTTGGAGCAAGAAAAGAAGCATGTTATAATGACAGCGTATCTTTCTTTAGAGCATGAAAATTCATTATGATGAGAAAACCTTTTTTGTTGTAAAGTGGTACTTTCTTGCTATAATGCAGAAAAAAGAAGAGACATATTTTTCAAACGATGGCAGTTCAGTTCTGTCGTAGCGAGTCTACTGTCTGTCAGATTTTCTGGGAATTAATATTTGACATTTAGTCTAAAAACTCAGTGAGAAACAGTCTGTAGACAAAAGCTTAAACTCCTGACAGCGTTCATACAAAGTCTTGAAAGTTTGTAAAATGCTTAATTGTAACCGTTATGTTTTCAAGGTTAGGGATATGCTTGAATTTGAATAAACCCCTTGAAAAATGCTTGATTTTCATCACAATCTGGTGTTTCATCATCTACACAGTCACTCGTGTAAACCAAAAATCTTAATATTTAATATGAAACGATCCCGTCGTCATATTTGTTTGTTGTCTCCTGGCGTTTATAGTAACAATTAAAGCCTCTGAGAGTCTGGAAATCTTTGGTTTATGTGCTTAAATTATACTCTTAAAAAGGTGTGCCAACCCTGCTTTTACATGGTGTTAAAGGCTCTGCAATGTAATCTGGTGCCAAAGCGTGCGTTACTTTGAAAATTACTCATAACACAGTGAACTAAATTCTGAAATACAAAATAAACAATGAGGATAAATGTGAGCCACGTGGTCGCTCGCTTGTCCTGCAAAGTCAGACTCAGCCGTTTAGTCTTCCAAATGTGGTATTAAATACACTAACATGTAATGGTTAAAATATAAGTACTTGAGTATTTGCAGAGTACTTTTTTCTGGCCATAAATTAGTTTGATCTTACAGTGAAGAGAATTACTCAACACATCAAGGAGACACAAACCACATAAATATAACAAGAACTTGAGTTGTGAGATTGTCACACACCCAGCTGTGTAATCTAATCAGTGTGTGTGTGTGTGTTTCAAACAGTCAGACTATCAAACAAACTAAGAACAAAGTCTTCAGAAGAATCAGTCATCTAAGCCCTGATTGGTGAATTCCATGGAATTACATTTGTACCGGCAGAGCTGAGCGGACTGTATTTTTCCAGGGAACATTAAGGAGCCAGTGTTAAAGGAATAACATGAAGGCCATTATAATTATGCAACACTATGAGAGTACGATTGGTGGATTTAATTCCCTTTCTACATCCATTGTGCGAAAACAATTGCATGGTAATGGATCCTTTTTCTGTCCACCAGAGTGCAGCATTTGTTCATTCAGCTCCCCTCATGTCTGTACAGTAGGAGTGTGGCTGCAGGCAGGGGAGCTTCAGCAGCCCCACCGAGGAGCTCTGGTATGTTATCACAGTCTGTGCTATTTATAAAAGTCCTGATTCAGCTCCACTGATGTTTCCATTCTGAAAAGAAGAAGAAAAATGAGAACCTAAAGGAACAAAGCACGCTCAAAGTCACTCTTGGAGTAGATACCGGATTAGATTACTTCTTACTAATACACCACTACATGCACGGGTGATCATGAAGAAATCCACTATTGTAGCAGCAGTAATGACAGTGGATGGTATGTTATGACACGGATTACATTTATATTAAATATGTGCTGTTTATGCATGATTCGTCTTGCACTCTGCCTTTGCGCTGCTTGAGTTTCTGCTGTGCTCCTGCTGTGAGGGAGTCACACTGAGGTGAAAAGGGCTCTGACCATGATGGAGTCTGGAGCAAAATGCCTTCTGTTGTTCATTTTGTTATGATCTCAGCGTCCATCCCTTCTCCCTGCGTAAACCTATTTCATGTTTCTTGACCGGTTACAATAATACAAAACAAGCCAATATAGATTTCAGGAACATAACTTTACCCACACATGAACTGCGTGTTTCTCATGAGTTACTGATGTGCAAAAGAAAAATGCTGCTGCACCTAAAGCTTTCCTGCTACATCGACAGTGACCTTGAACGCAAAATAGGTTTTGTTATGTTTTGGATTTGATCAACGAGCATTGTCTTCTTTGTCAAAAGTCTCTCCATCTTGTACTTCACATTTCATTTTTCTGTCTGAATAAATCCTGCTAACCTGAACACTGACAGCCCTGCTAGTATCGGAGAAATCTGTGATTTGTTCCCACATAAATCAGATTCATTCGACTTTAGGTCCACTCCACACTTTTCCCTTCAGAGGCTCCACATCTGATGATATTCTATATTTTTCTCATTATCAACAAATCCTATGAAAGGACCGAAACCAACCATGAGTTGATCCAACTAACAAGAATTGTCTTTTTAGCCAAAGCCTGATATAGTTTATTCTTCAGTGCCGAAGAGTTCACTGTTCCTATTAAAAACACATGATTGAGCCACGTTGTTGCACTGGGTGACATATCCCTTCATTACTATGAACATGGGCACTGTAGTTTATTTTGATTTGATCCCTCGTATCTGCTGTCCTGCTGCTGTAGATGCTCGCTAGCGCACCAAATTCGCAGCTGAAAATAGTCCCCAACAAATACCCTTTTTACTCCTGTTTGAGTAACACTTGCTAAAAACTACAGTGCCCAGCTGTTTTGGGAAATGTTTTAGCCTTTTTTAAAAATGAATGTATTTACTTCAGTAGGAATGAATGGTCGTGGCGTTGGGTTCCCCAAACAGGTTGGGGCAGTAGTATTGAGAGATAGACTAACACAATGTTAGCGTTGGTCTTTTCATGGGCTTTTTAAACATGTTTGCAGTCTCTACTTTTAGTCTCATTGCTTGGGCATCCACATTTCTCACTTATTTCTCTCAACCTCTAAAAAACGGCCTCTATGACGGCCAGCTTATCACCCCGTCTTAAAGTGTGAACATCAGATGACACTTGGTTTGTTTTGAGCATACTTTACATACCGGCATCTCGTTTAAGGGTAAAATGAAACAATCCTGAAGCCCTGATAAGGATCTGTTTGTTTGGTTTGTTTCGTTCTCAGATTGACTCATACAGTATGGCACCAAATCTGAAAAAAGAAAATATTTTCATCGTTTCTTTTTTTCCACTTTTCTAAATGCCAGTTCAATTCAGGTCAGTCTGGTGCCAGGCAGTTTGGTTGGAATGGGTTTAGTGGTGGAATAAGTATGAATCTAATCTGCTACATCACTGTAGTTAAACCCGTTTTTACAGCCTCTGTTTCCTGTCCCCTCATCATGTGCTGTCCTTACTGCCCTCATTTACCCACATTTGCCTACCGTCCATCCACACACTGGAACATGTACAGTCATTCTTTCACTCACAATTATTTTCCTTATTTTTGCATTATTGTTTTTCCTGCTTTTCCTGTTTATGATTCCACATTTAGTGCTCTTTAGGGAGGAACCTTAAAAACACACCTGGGTGTCTATCCTCTCCTACGCTGCAGTTTCTGCTTTTTAATCTTTATTTCTACACTTTTTTTCCCCCCGTGCAGATAAATAAAGTAAATAAAGACCTGAGCAGGCACACGTGTGTTGAACAAGTGACTCAAATTCAATCTAAAAGAAGAGAGTTGTTCTCATATCTATTCAAGGACAGAGTTTTGAATGAGGTTCCGGTTACCATGGAAAAAATGTACCTCTGTCCCACAACCAAGAGCGAAGCCTGTGGCAACTTAATACAACGACAGCATGCCTCGATGCCAAGCAGCATGCCATGTTACAGTGGGTCATTTCAGAAACAGGGGTAGTCTGATGAAATAACAAAGAATAGCCTACTGATACATTTTTTACCGGTATACACGTGTTTTAAAGGGTCTTTGTGGCAGATAGATAAAGGAAGCCATGACAACAAGAGGAGCCTGCTTTCATCATCCCGCTGGTTTTCAGGCTTCATGATATTTTAGCCCCTGTGATTGAGTTGCATGGCTAGTTTATTAAACTCTGCAGCTGTTGTTTGTGAAGGCACCTAGGAAACAGAGGTAATTGATGGACCTATTGAGTTACACTCGCTGCACATGAAACCTCCGTGTCTGAGAAAGTCAAGGATACTAATACGAGCTGAACTTTGCACCTCAGCTCGCCGTCTACACACAGAGCAGTTAGTGACAGGCTGAGTTACTACGAGTTGTTGTGAGTTATTGCATGTGTGTGCATGTACCATACATACGTGTATAAATGCACATGCCTGACTGAAAGGTCAGATTCTATTAATACTCAGATTGTTGAACTTTCTGTCTTCAGTTGCTCTCTGAACAGTGGACCATTCACAAACTGGAATTTTTCTCACTACGGTGAGCATAAAAGAGCGTAAAACATTTGACGCCCACTTGGGAAAATTGTGATGTACTGTGATGTATCCTTTAACACCAAAAGGCTGTGTTAAATATAACACCACGCAGGAGTAAAATAACACTCAAAGTTCACGTATATATAATTGGTGGAAATTCCTAATTCAAAGCTCTTTCATTATGATTCGGATCAGTTTATTAATTAGAGAGATATCTGAAAATCAAAACCCCTCTGCACCCATTTACTCATATATTATCTCTTTTGTGTCTAATTGGTACACAAGCACAAGTATAAAAATGACAATTTGTGGTTTTAGAGTGAGTTATGACATCTAACAGTTTCTTGATGAACAACCGCTGTCCGTTGTCTCGAACAGTGGACCATTCACAAGCTCAGAGCTGAACTTTTCTCACTGCAGTGAGCATTAAAAGCGCATAAAGGATTTCGACTCTGACTTTGGAAAATGTGATGTACTTCCATGTATCTTTTAACACCAAAAGGTTGGGTTAAAACTAACACCACACAGGGGTAAAATAACAAACATTCAAGTTCACATATACAGCGTGTAAGGCAGTTTATGGAAACTTCAGACTCTCAATTTACTAATTTTCCTGATAGCTGTTTAAGCATCTTTGCGTAAAAATCACTTCGGTTGCAAACTGAATGTGAGACTCGATCATCCATTAAAATTTAACTTCATGACGGTGTGTGGCTTTGTCTACTTGTGTGAGCACTTAGCAGATAAGTGCTCCAGTAAAATGGGGTTTAAATTATTGTTTTGGTTTGCCGAGCCCCCCCACGGTACAATATAATAGGTGGGCTGAGTGTGTCATGAAGACTGTGGCGGGGGGTTTCCCAGGCTCAAAAGTAGATGGAAAAACGAGGAGGAAGGAGGAAGGGGGGCTGCTTTCTCTCTCTGGTGGTAAGGAGAGAGGAGGGCGGCGGAGCAGGACCAGACAGCTTTTATGATGATACCTACACACAGTGAAGGTTCAAACTTCCTCTGGGTTAGATTTAGATAAAAACTGGGGCATCTGGGAGGGGGGTTAAAAACCTCAGTATAGTGAAATTAAAAGTGTGAATTTACTATAAACTGAAAGGATAAACAACTTGCCTTTCTGGGTTTAAGTTGTTCATTTGTGTGTCAGAAAATATCGACAATCTTCCAAAAATACCTTCAAAATACTTGAAAATAAGTGTTTTAAGATATTTAAATTGTAACTGAGGAAGTTGCTTTATTGTAGTCCCCCCAGAGGCATAAATATAGATCAGGAAGT
This sequence comes from Macquaria ambigua, assembly GCA_008360985.2. NCBI lineage: Eukaryota > Metazoa > Chordata > Actinopteri > Centrarchiformes > Percichthyidae > Macquaria > Macquaria ambigua. The sequence goes on along the minus strand of VMKM01000233.1, from coordinate 440,887 downwards.
GCATGGTTGGATTATACAGATGTGGGTGTGATACATTTCTTAGAATCAAAGTGTCTCTTGTCTGGTTTTAGTATGTAATGTTCATGTTCTATTTGTAATCTGGTGAAATGACGCAACACAAAAACCTGCTGGTGTGACCAGCCTGAGCGGGCCGTTCTTCACGTGTGATTCGTTGTTGGGGGATATAGCAAAGCGAGGCCAGCAATTAAAAGAACTTATCTGGAGCAGAAGAAAGAGAAGAGCAGCAGCGTGGAAATAAAGAGGCAGCTCACCCTAATTCACTGATGCGTCTTCAGATTTTGGGGACACGCTCTGGTTTGTGCAAGCGGTGTCAATATTTCAAAAACCAACAGAACTTTCTCTCTTTGCAAAAAAAAAACAAAACATCAAAATCAGCCAACTCCCTCTGGCTCCCTCCCTCTTCAACTCCCTCTGTTGTTGAAGACAATGTGATACAGCTGAAAGCTCTAGAAAATGCTGAGTCAGGATTGAAACTACTATTTCAAGCTCAAGAATGAGCTTTCATGCATGATTGCAGAAGTGTGTTTCTATTTAGTCCCAGCATCTTTTTAGAAAGCCCCATTAGACATGTCAAAGCAGGGACAGCACAGGTGTGTTTAATAACATTAACAATGGCTGCGTTCCACTCAGGGGAAGTCCTGGTACTGTGCGTGCTGGTTTACTGGAATAGCTTAATGGGACACTTAATGTTGTTAATTCCACCTGTGCGTTTCTGTACATGCACATGACTGAAGCCCATTAGGTCATCAGGCTGACAGAAATATCCCTCATCATGATCTCACGCTCACTTGACGCTTACTTTACTTTTAAATTTCCTTTACATTAGTCACATCTGAATGTATTTGGGATGTAATTGGATTTTAGTGTAGCTGACTTTATGATACAGCTATGCACATGGGTAAGATGTTATTTAAATCAAAGCTTTACTGTAAGTTTCCTATTTAGGATCTGCTGCCTCAAGTGTCCATGAATACATTACACCATCACTGTATATGAATCATGAGGCAAATTAGAGCTGTGACAGTGCCGTGAATAGATACATAAATGAAAATGACGTGTTATGTTGTGATAAAGGGACTCTCGCAAACTGGAGACTGGACGACATATGGCTCGACGTCGCCACACTGAGCCCCGGCCTGTCTCTCGCGCAGCGGTCAGTGTGTGGCTAATATGTAACAAGACATGACACTTCAAAAGTCCAACATGTGCCACAAGCGATAACAAACCGCCGCTACGCCACGCTCACTCTGCAAGCTTGTGGACTCAGCAGCTCGGGATGACAGCGGCTTTTTTATCTCGCCTCCGTGCGGAGCCGGCTGTCGTCGTTTGATATCATTTTGATCTTGCAGAATAAAATGTTTCTTCATCTGTGTCCTCTCTCCGAGCTCCTCGTCCTTCCCTGTCCTCAGCTCCTCTGCAGGTGGCATATTTGCATCTGCTTCTTTCGCAGAGACATCATGGCGTCTGTGTCATGCCTGGAGACCTCCTGTAATCTCCTTGGTACGCTGTGTGAAATGGGCCATGACCTCTTCTAGTCTTTCTGTCTCACTCCCTCACTGCTCTGCTTGTTTCTCTGTCCTACACTCCTGTCTCTCTCTCTCTCTGTGTGTGATGCAGGAGGATAATTCATACTCACCAGCTAAGAGCTGACTGCACAGAATCACAGGCCAGAACTCATTTACAGCAAGAATACATTACAGTGAGTGGGACAGTAGATACAGCTACTTATCCTGACTAATCTCCATCACAGGAACATATGATGTGTGGCCAAATGTATGTGGACACCCAAACATATTGTGACTCTGTAACAGCCTCCTCTCTTCTTTGAAGGCTTTCCGCCAGACTTTGAAACCTGGCTGCAGGGATTTGCTCCCATTCAGACACAAGAGCGCTAGTGAGGTCGGGCGCTGATGTTGGCACACAGTCGGTGTTCCAGTTCATCCCAGAGGTGCTGGATGGAGCTGAGGTCAGGGCTCTGTGCAGGCAAGCCCAACTCAAAACCATTTCTTTATGAACCTGGCTTTGTGCACAGGGACATTGTCATGTTGAAGAAGCAAAGGGCCTTCCCCAAACTGTTGCCACATGGTTGGAACTGTTTTCTAAAAATGTAATTGTATGTAGCCTGTAGCATTAAGATTTCCTTTAATTGGTGCTAAGGGGTGGAGCCCATTAGAAACAGCCCCAGTGGGTGTCCACATAGTCTAACTTACCTTGACTCATCTACATCACAGGTATACACTTTTATTTGTCACAGAAAATAAAAGTTCTTCAGACATATTAAAAGCCTTTACTCAGTCAGGCATGTTAAAGGAATAATGCTCATTTACTTTCTTGCGGAGAGCTTGTTAGCTTAGCTTAGCATAAAGACTGTAAACAGGGGGAACAATTAGCCTGACAATCTGCCTACCAGCACCTCTAAAGCTCACAAATGACCATGTTCAAAAACCAAAGTGTAAGAAATGTGGTTTTAAGGGGGATTATTTCTTGACCAGGCGCAGTGGGGTCTTGTTGTCACCATGAGGTTGCCAGGCAACTAGCAGAGACTCCAAGAATCAGTATTGATCACACCTGGAATTCTGTATAGGCCAGTGGTTCCCAACCTTTTTGGCTTGTGATCCCTAAAAATGAAGAAATGTCGACTTGTAAACCCTCATCACAAATTATGGCCGGAGTTTTGACTATTAGTTGTGAGCAGCTGAGCCAAGGATTGAGTTTTCCTTCCCGGATTGTCTCGTGTGAAAGAAGAAAAAAATTGATGTTTTGTGTAACCAAAATATTTTCCTTGGGACTCTTTAGGTGGTCCCGACCCAAACGTTGGGAGCCACTGACGTAGACAATACAGTGGAAGTAAACATTATTCTATCACATAATGAAATGATCAGCAGATAGAAAGAAAACATAATGTCATATATATCAAAACAATATACTGAAAAAACAGCCATACAAATCATATAACTCAACTTTGTCCTCTGCATTCTTTCATTTTCCTCTCATTAACCTAAATCCGTATCGTCCTTTGGTATATTTATTTATAAAGTTCGCTCAATATCAGAAGCATTATTTTATGCAGGAGTTGTGAGTGCAAAGTGCTGCTGCAGTGGCATTTAGTGAAGCCTCGGTGGGGTGAAGTGCGAGTGCATCTTCCTGTGACAATGGGAGCAGCTTTGATGGTAACCAGTGCAGCAGTCCTCTCTGCTTTATTTCACCGCCTCCTCTGACTGGGAAGTATGCACACACTTGATGATGTGTGTGTGTGTGTGTGTGTGTGTGTGTGTGTGTGTGTGTGCACCTGTTTGTGTGTGTGGAAGAGTTAGGTCCTCCTCCTCTCCTCTCCTGCTTTGCCTAATACGTCCATGCAGGGCTCGCTGGAGAGCGGCGTGCAGCAGCACAAAGATCACGGCTATTCTGGTGCTGCCAGCCTGCCCAGTGCTGATAGGAAAGGATTAATGAGGCGGGGCACTCATCACTTGTAATTAGAAACAACGCTAAAAACTATTTTCGTGCCTGTTCCTATGGAGAGATCTTGACCCCTTAGGCTAGCTCCCCCTCACCCCTTCACTGCCAGCTATGAGGCGGTAGACGCCTGCGAAGTTGGAGTAAATATAGGCCCATAACTCCTGCAGCTATGTGACACATGGTTCAATGGAGGGGAGTGCAGATAATTCACAACTCTGGCTGTGTACTCCGCTGGATGCTCAAATGTCAAGAGGCTGATGGAGGCTGTCTCTTAAAATGCCCACTGTAAGGCTTGTTTTGTTGTTATTGGTCCCAATAATTTGGGGAGTCTCTGAGCTTCTGTTGTTTCCTGGCTTCGATTGTATTATGGGGCCTTGGTCACGTGAATTTTTTCCTTCCCTCTTTATCCCTCAATCTGTTGTTTCTCTTTTAATATCAGGATGTTTTCACACAAATGTTTTTAATGTACCACTGTGTAGCTGAAGCTGTTACTTGATCAATTAATTTAGTCGAAGTCAGATGTCAGAACTGATTCATTGTTTAAGTCATTTTTCAGGCACAACTGACAAATATTTGCTAATTCCAGCTTCTCGAATGTGGCGTTTTTCTGCTTTTCTTGATTTTATATCATTGTAAATAAAGAAATATCTTTGGGTTTTTGACTGTTGGTCAACTGTTTGGCTCTGGAAAATTATGATGAAAGATTCTCACCATTATCTATTACTATTTTTAAGACTTCTTATAGACAAAATTATTTATTAATTGAAAAAAAAATAGATTACTCGATAATGGCAATAATCGTTATTTGCAGCCCTCGTCTCTTGCTTAGAATTTGCAGCCGAATCAAGTTGTAAACACAACACAGACATAGTATCATCGCCTTTTAAGTTGATATGGCTAACTTGTTAGCAAAAAGCTGCAAATCCAGCAGTTACGGAGCAACATCATCATTCATTTAGAGTTTCTGGCCACCTGATGAACTTAAGTCCAATATTCACTCTGCTCTGTTTTGCTCTCCACCAACTCCTGAGGGAAATATCTGTCTCTTTAGCCGCTAAATGCTCCGCTATGTTCACCAGCTAGTCGCTAACTTTGTCGGCCTGCCGTTTAGTGCTGGGCAGGTAGTGTACAGTGGCTTTATTTATCAGATCTTTTTTTGCTGAAAACACTTGGAAACAAGTTGATGAGAGCTGTGAGAGTGAACCAAAACAGTGAGGGCCGTAAAACCAAAACAACAAACTGAAAAACGCTGCGTAAAGCTGAAGGGAACTGCAGAGTCTGGTGGTAATTCTGTGAGTTCACCACTACAAGCGACCACTTTCACATTACACGTAGTCATTTGATCCATTGTTAATATAAACATATTGATTATAGCAGCTTTAAACAATTGAATACAACATGAGACATCTGTCAACATCTCCACCATGTGTCAGAAACAAATTAGAAACATATTTCTACTTTTTTTTCTCTCAGAGAAAGAAATGAGCTCCTCCACGTGGGAAGAAAGCGGGGGGAAAAATAAAACCTCCAGGACGCCAAACCAAACTTGAAGCCTCCCTGTTTATTTCAAAGCTCACAAGTAAGGATTACAAAATGACAGTGCTTCAACTGCAACAGTTCAAGGAGTAGTAGGAGAAGAGTAGGAGAGATGACAGACCAGTTGAGGAATTTTGAGCAAGTCATGCAAAAAGGTGTGGGAGAAGGCCTCCGTTATAATAGCACCCTTTGTGGAAAAAAATAAATCCATCTGTCCGTAGGTCAGTGCAAAAATAGTAATGAATATATGCATACAAAGAAAATAGATATATATTTATATACTGTATATACTTGACCGTTGACTACAGACACAAAGAAAGATACAGAGACTTGTAGAGCGAAGCCCGTTTCCACCGGAGCCTCTGAGCCCAAAGCAGAGACTCTTAAACAAGTCTAGTCGTAAAGAGTGCCCATCAAATATGACAGCTTGATATTGTTCTAATACAGAACCGTGTTTCCAAATAAAAGGGAACAGATACTCAGATGCCTCTTGGAGCTGTCAGTCAGGCTGTGACCTCTACAGAAAGAGCAGTGTGGGAAAGACAGACAGCACCATAATGACTGCGAGTGTCCCTCACAGACCAGGAGCACACAGCATGCTTCGTTTTTCCAACCAGAGAGTAATGTACAGTACAGACGGTTACATTGTTCAGTCAAATAGATCTTTACATACAAAAAGCCATGTGCCGCTGCGGTTGTAGGAACCAGCAGATGGGACGAAAAGGTACATTATTCTTATATAACATTGGCTCAGATGTTAAGCACTCTCTCTCTCTGTGTGTTTTTTTTTTTTTTTTTTTGCAAATCACTGAATATAAATGCACAAGCTACAAACGTGTGTTAAATTGTTATTATATACCTTTTTATCATATTCAAATATATTGTGGAGCACCAGTAGACACCAATGACAACAGCAACAGAAATACAAGTGAGGACGCGTCGCCACACAAACGTGTTTTTTTTTTTCGTTGTTTTTTTTAAACTTCTTTGTCCATAAGTCACACTTAAAAAAACTCACTTCAATCTGAGGCTGCAAACTGTTATTCATGCTCGAAACTTTTCGACCTCACAAAACATTTTCACGACAGTTGGGTAAAGACGCAACCTGTTACGATTTCATTTTGCATAGCATGAATTTTCACATGAGGGATTTTTGAAGCTTATTGTCGTGAATCTTGGTGCTGTAAAGCCTCACTGAGTGCACCGTGCATCTGTGTTCACTATGCTGTGAAAACTTGTATTCTCCTTCATCTCGCTGACAGAGGCACACCTGATCATTTTTCCAGACTTTTGGGTTCGGATGTACGGATGCACTTTTGAAGATACAGTGGTTCACAGAGGGTGCATTGTGAAATAAATGTTGATTTTTGGTGTTTTGACGATGATATTGTTAGCGCTGTGCTTCATTTTCTGCCTTTATTTTCATGAAAACCAGACCAGAAGAACATCTGAACATAAAGAGAACAGAAACCATCATTTGTGAGGAAGCTGCTTCAAGTCGGCAACAGTAAGAACTATAAAATACTGGGTGAAGACCTTGTAAACTCCGTCATTTTTTGTTCTGAATTTCATGTTTAAACTTCAGTTGAAGGGCTACATGCTCTTTTATGTGTTGGATACTTTATGTATTGGTTTGGTTTTATCAAATCAAAACCAATTAGATCAAAGATGTGTGTTTTTCAGGGTAAAACAAGGCTATTTTTCTCTGTTTGGAAAGGAAAATTAACATTTTGGAGATTCATGGCCTTCAAAAGCTGATCTCATAATCGCTTTTTGTATGTTCATGCACACAGTCCTTTATACTGTGTGAACTACACCCTAAAACACATGCATCCAACCTTTCCCTTTTTATAATTTCCACTCAAACCGTCGACAGCTGAGACCGTCAAATGTGTAAAAACTGTCAAGGCTGAAATGCAAAATTTAGATTCTGTTCAGCAACAATGTAAAAATCTATCTGCGGTTTGGATCAGAATAAAGGCATGAAGAAGTAGCACAGCAAGTATATTTTTTAGCCTTTGTCTTCATATCTGTCTTACATGTAATTGGTGTAATGTGGTGAGTATATTCAGATGCAACAGGATGAAGGTAAACTTTGTGTGCGTGCATATACTCTGTACTACTATTTAGTGCGGAGTTGATTTACAATTCATGGTGGGGTTCAGATTCTCCTTCAAATGCTGCCACGAGCTCAGATAATGAGCATTTTTACCTCAAGGCTTTTTGGCATCTTTGAAATGCAATTTTCAAAAATTCTGCATATGAATCGGGAAACGGCAGAAATCATCTTTGACAAGTTCAATCTGTATGTTGCACAGAGACCAGGAGGTGCAGGCTGCTTTTCGTCTGGGAGTTCAAATTCGACCTTGGTGTGTTCTGCATTCCTCTGCACGTGATGGTGTACCATGCGCAGGCCCAGTGGTGACATATGAATTAAGGCATTGATAGAGGCACTAGAACAGCACGTGACAGCAGCGCTTGCCTATGCAAGGCAGAAGAGCTCACTTAACTGTAGCTTAGTGTCAGCGACAGGGAGTTGCAAAAGATTAGACAAGGGTCACACTGCTCTACTGTACCACCCTGTATCACACTAAACTGTGACCCACAGGAGGAAGCGAATGTCTGTACATCAACTCTGCTACCTTACAATGGACTAAATCATAGCTCAAAATTTAGGGCATTGACACAAAGACATGAAGCTACATAAGGACACAGTAGAGTGCAATACAACAGAGCTGGTTCATGGATGAATGGAGAAAAAAAGAACAGAGGAGACAACAGAAGCCGGCAGTGAAAATCCTCCGTTCTGTTACATTAAACATCACCAGTAGCCCTGTTTTACAATATTTACTGATTATTTCAAAGTGTTCTTTCCTCTGCCAGCAGCCATGCATAAAAAAAGCTCTTATGGCTGTCTGGTAACATACATATATATATATATATATATATATATATATATATATACCATATATATATATATATATATATATGCATATGTGGATGCAGGAATGGCAAAACGAAGATACTGAAGCAAACACACGAAATGTGAATTTGTGGTTCTGTGTATTTTGGAAATGCACAGATGACTTGACATAAAACCCTCAAGCTGCAGTCAAAAAATTAAACCCCCATTTTTTTTCTGTCTCTCGCACACATCTGCGCCAATTATTACAGCAGAACTGTATGCACCATAAACATAAACGTATAGAACTGAATGACAGTAATTACATTAACATCAAAATGGCATTTCAGCAAAGAGCTGGAAATGTTATCGTAATAATTACCGATATATACACATAAGATCAAGGTCTCAGTTGCATTCCACTCTGAAATTATTGCACAGTAAGCCGCTGTGGGCTCGTCATGGTCACCCCCATAAACCCCTGTATAAAAATAGAACAACAACATTAACACACCAAACAAGTCGTCATCTTTTTTTTTTTTTTTTTTTTTTTTTGACAGGCACTGCCGTGGCCAACCCCGCCTGAGTCTGCAAACATAAACTGTGTGCCACAGTGTGAGCTTTAAGAGTTTCTTTTCTCAGTAATTGCCCCTAAGCACGTAGAGTTTTTTCTTTTCCAAACCGATTTTCTTTCCCCTCATGTTTGCTCCTCTGCGGTCATAAAATGGAAAGCTTCCCACTGACCGCTTCCCCTCTCTATCTCTCTGTCTCTATATCTCATCTTCTCCTCCGGGACTTCGGCCAGGTCCAAACAGTAGGGATTTTTGGCATTTCTCATCACCACTGACCCAGAGCTTTGGCACTCCAGAGAGTCCAAGATGAGCATGAGGAGATTCAAGAAGACTACAGCGTCTCTCTATCTCTCTCTCACACACACACACTCCAAACCAGCTCATGGAGCAGCCGGTCTCTCTTGAAAAACAGTGAGAGTGAGTTCAAATGTGAGCGTCGAGTCGATTGGGTTCGTTTAGACGACTGTTTCCACACCAATCAGCTTTGGTGTGAGGATTCGTGGCGTTATTCCATTGTTGAGGTCCTCCTCGAACTCCAACAGCTGGCCCATGAAGTTGAGGTTCGGGGAGATGATGGGCCTCCTGGTTTTGACAAACTTGTAGGCGTCTGTCATGGTCATCCAGGTGTGCTTCATCAGGTAGGCAATCACGATGGTGGCTGAACGAGACACGCCTGCCTGGCAGTGGATCAGAAGGCCCATACCTGCTTGATGTGCTTCCTCTGCAGAGAGGAACATGGAAACAATTAGAACACAACATAGTTCATGCTTTGTTCCCACGGGGGAAGATCATCACTCATGAGAAGATATTAAAACTTCCTTAGTGACCAGGCATCTAACTAGGTCTGGTATTTTTTTGGTATCGACTCAAATGTATCTGAGTATTGGAAAGTGCCAAGTGCCGAAAGTTGGCATCAAATGCCGAATCAGATTCACAGTACTTATTCTGTGATCAGATATTTCTTAATTAAGATAATAATTTTGCCAGATTGTATTTTATTTGGGAAAAGATCTTTGCCTAAATACAAAATTGACAAAATTAGTATGGGTGCTGGTGTTGACATTTACAGTTTAAGAACTATAGTTTCTTTTGTAAAATTAAAAAAGTTTTTTGGTTTTAAGATATAGAAAAAGTGTAAATACCATATAAAACATTTCAAATGATACCCAGCCCTACATCATCTATTTTCTATCCATTTTCTTCTTATTTCTGTTCAGTATCACGGCGGACTGCCAACACATTTTGGCCAAAAACACCCTAAAAGCACCCTTTTGCAAATCTAATTCACAGACAGAGAAACATACACAAACTGTAGAATACTTTTAGGCAATTTGAAACCTTTAAAAAGTTAAATCTTTTCATTGTGGAAAGAAACAAATGTTAAATTTGGAAACTATAGAGGGCTGGTATCAGATACTTGGTGTTACTGTTACACCAGTACTATACTTGGTGTTGGTAGATACCCTGAGATGAGGTATCGGAAGCCTTTCTTAAGTGTTTGCTTCTTTTCTTGTGAAACGAAAGATTGCTACTTCAGGCCTACAAAAAGTACTGACTTTAAACAATCTGAGATGGTAAAAATTACTCTTTTAAATTGCTTAAGGCTGTCGAGTAGACATTACATCATCTTAAAGGGTCACAAGACAAAAAGTGTGGGAGCCACTGTGTTAGCTTACACTTCTGCCGTGAAACTTTCTATTGCTGAACTAAGTGAAAGTCTTCATACCGATGAATTCAAACGCCTCCTCGAAGTACTGGCGCAGGTTCTGCTTGTTGCTGTCCGTGGCGGGCAGGCGCTTGTAGATGAAGAGGCCCGTGTCGTAGTGGTAGAGCGGCAGGTGGGTGGTCACGTTTAGGATGTAGCCGATGTTGAAGCGCTGCAGCTGGTTGATGTCCTGAGCGTCGTGCTCGTTCCCCAGATAGAGGAACGGCAGGATTGGTGTCAGCTCTGCGTTCTCTATGTCCGGGGTGGAGGGCAGGGAGTGAGGTAGCGCCCCCGTCAGGCCAGCAGCTGCACCGGTGTCCAAGCCCTCGTGAAGGTGCAGCGAGTGCTCGCACAGGTTCTCATGGCTCTGCCTGAAGCAGCTAAGGCCTCCTGTGAACACAAACAGAAAGGCTGTGACGTAACCTCAAAGTAAACACAGTGCTGCGCTTTGTGTTTGCTTGACAGGGTGAGCAGGAAGTTAAATGATTTAGCTAACAAATTAATAAAACTGTCAAACAACGTTTTCTTATATACTTCATTTTAACTTTTTCCCCTTCCTAATTGCAAATTGGGACCTTGTTGGTCTCCTTGGATAGAGCATGAAGCTAACACTGCCAGGGTTAAGGGTTCAATTCCCACTGGAGCCCTCCATGCTAAAAATACATGCACTCATGCTTCTGTCCGCCACATGGCACATGTTACGACTTTGCATACACATCTGATAAAAGCAACAACTCTCTTTAAAGAGCTTTGAAGCACAAAAACATTACAGAAATCTACAATCCCCAGACTACACTGTTGCATTTGATTGTAATTTGAATGTCTCCATTTGGATAAAATCAATATCAAGGGATTGGCAGTGTTTCTGTTTGCAACAACTGACAGTCAACTCCCATTTTAAGAAGGAGAGAAATGGTCAAAATAGCTACTTAGACAGTTTCCACCAGCCAAACTACACAAGAGATCCCCCTTCATTGATCTGCGGGTAAATAGATGTACTAAATGTTTAATATACTTCTCACTGGACACCTGCACTTCTCCAAATAACTGGTTTGCACCTGTTGCCAGTGATGCCGTCAAGTTTCCTTTCAGCACAAGAGTTGTGGGGAGGGGTGGAAAGTGTCTCACACACACAGACACACACACACACACAGTATCAGTTCATGTATTGTTCACATTGCAAGAGCTGACATCATGCCACGTGAGGTCATCGCACAACTTCCCCTCGGTGACCCGGCAGGTGGGGATCTCCTGTCAACTGTCTGACCGTGTGTTCACCATAAAACGGCCCGATTGTTAACCATGAACAAAGACATTAACCTGATGTTATGCTGATACTGAAACAGCCCTCACTATAGTGGGATGTCATGCTAATAATTACACTATAGTAAATAAAAGAAAGGGAAGTATTTACAGGCCCTCTGACACCAAAGTAAACAAGACGTTAGGGGGACTTTCCACTGATACTTGTATTTTTCTTACATTTCCAGATTTTCTAAGCTCATAAGACAGAGCTGTATTAATGAAGGCTGTATTAAAAATCTACAATTTTTCACAATACCATATCTATCTTATAATATCTTTATCACACATACACCTTGGGTTAGAATGCCATAGATTGAATTTAAGTTGTAAACGCGACATTTACATATTACCACCTTAAAAAATGTGTTGTTGTGTTAAGCAAACCTTTGCAGCAGACACAGAGTAACATTAGCATTAATTTGTAGTCGTGTTTCCAACATTCACTCTCTTTTTATAGCTGTTTTGGTCTCCACCAGCTCCTGAGGGAAATATTTGGCTCTTTAGCTGCTCAGTGCTCCACTTCGTTCACCCTCTAATCGCTTACTTTGTCTGGCGTTTGGTGCCGAGCGGTGCTGAGAGTACCTCGCCTTTCTCAGAGCTTTTTCACAGAAAATGTGGTTGAGGAGAGCAGTGAGCCAACACAATATATTTGCGGGTTGTAAAACCAAAACAATGAGTGAAACAAACTCCCCCACATGATGGAAAAACCCTATAAGTTTTGGCTAAGTCAAGTGGCTAAGCTAGCCACGCAGTGAACTGTGAAAACTGCTTCCTATTTTGGCTCAAACTGAAGTCTTTCTTTTCAGGTTCGAACTCAGCTGATAAACAACACGTTTCATAGTAAACTGAGATTCTCCAGAAGCAGCACATTGCTGTGAGATGAAATCTGTCGAGTGTGACCGTCTGCCATTATCTCTAAACTAAACTCACAGTGGAAAACATGAAAACTGTGTCTATCACTTTAATAAGCCACCGGCTCAGTTCCTGCTTAGAAATTACCGCTTCTGCCTCGCAAGGCCTCTCACACCACAGACCCGCTGTTTCCAACGCTTACCCCAAGCCTTCTGACACTACTGACATGTTGTTTATGGCAATTCTGACGGATTAAATGTAACCTATTACTGCTCTTAGCTGCAGCGGGGCAGGGACAGAAGATTTTGTGTTTCCAGTGGAGCAGAGTATCACGCAACAACCGTATTACAATAAATCATGACTAAGACATGCTGGTAACTGGACAAATAATGGAGTATGAGTAAATTATTCAGCATTTTCATACAAGCATGTTCCAAATATATCACTATTACTACTGCTTGTAATCATCACAACCCCCTGCCTGCTTCCCCTAGTTAGAAAACTCATATATTTTAAGAAAATGATTATTAACCACTACATTTAGAAAGAAATAAAACATGTATTAGGAGTACTAATTATTATGGAATCAACATCCTTCCAGCATTACAAATTTTGCGCTTAGGGCTGGTTTTGTTCACGTTTTGATAAAATATCAACCATTAAATCATACATCCAAAGTATTTGATTATGTAGGATGGCATATAGGCTCCAATCAAACATGTAAATGAGGACACATGGGCGATAACGGCCATTCCTGATACGAGAAAGGACTTTGTAATGTGGAATAAAAGAAGTCAGGCTGAGCCACTTGATTCCACTCAGCAGAGAGGATGTCTTGCATTTTGCAAGTATTAAACCAGGGGAAGAAAGAGCAAGAGCAAGTCTGCCTGTGCCTCCCGATGAGGCGAGCTTCAGACAAGACACCGATGCAGGATGAGAGACTGGAGAGGAGCCTCGTCCATCAAAGTACACATGAGGACGAAGGGAACGAAGAGAAGAGAAGAGACGAGACGAGAAGAGATCAAGGTGCTGTGATCTTACGGCTAGACTGTGCCTCTGAGGCATTCAGAAAACACTCACAGCCCAGCCCCCAACCCCCAGCCCCCAACACAACATGCTGCTCCCGCTCCACACACACACAAACACACCAAAGATAGAAAACATGGCAGCGACCCAGGGACTGCTATCTCAATAGGCTGCCTTATTTACTAACAGCTGCTTCTCACTTCCTGCAAAATGCTTAATATGTGTCATATAGAAAGCTGGAGAAGAGTGTGTGCATATGTTTATGCATGAGGGTGATGTAGATAGAGCAAAAGCTGCTGTATACAGTGTGGTATTATAACTGTTGAAATGTTTCAATACAAAGCTCACATGATGATAAAACTACAACCAGTGTGTTTACAGGCAATATCAGCTGACCAAAACAATAAAGGTGAATGTTTAACAGGCCTTACACACACGCACTACACATTATTATGCAACCACACTAGTTTCATACCAGTGTATATCGCCACTAAGCTCCTACCACTGCTAAATCGAACATTGCTTTCAGATGTCTAAACTGATTTACTCCCTCCGGAGTCAAACTAAAGCCCATAAAGTTGTGGTTTCTATCCCCTGTTTATACTTATTTCCTCCTCCCCCCCCCCCCCAAGCCTTGACAAACCCACTTAGGTGTTACCTTTGAGGATGATGGGGTCCTTGCCCTCCCTCCTCAGTGACTCTAGGACCACATGCAGTGGCTGCGAGAACGTCAGCCGGTTGGGGTCTGAGGTGCTCTCGTCGTAAACCACAATCTCTTTGGAGAAGATGCCCTTATAAGAGTCCTTGCCCTCGCGGCAGGAGATGAGGTCCAGCACAGTGATCTTGCCCTGCTGCAGCCGCCGCCGGCTGATCTTGTCGGAGCAGTTGATGTGCACGGCCCCCCGGATGTGGCTCTTGTTGTACTCCATGAAGGGCCGGCAGTCGATGATGACCGGGACGGGCCCTACAGGGTGTCCCATGGGGCAGCAGGTCATCCGTTTGGCCAGCTCATTGGGGTGGATGACCCTCACAGTTGACAGCGCCTTCGGGGTGCCCGGGGTGAGACTGGGGGTGCTTAATGCTTCATGGTTGCTGACCATAGGGGTGGGGGCCCCGGCATAGCTGAGGTTGGGGCTGCTGGCGCTCACCTGGCTGTGGCTGAGGCTCTGGCTGTCCTTCTCATAGGTAGTCACAGAGCAGCAGCTGGCACTGCTGCATCCACACGACAACGAGCGCGTGGAGCCCTTGGATGAGGGCATATACGTTACAAGATTGGCCGTCGCCCGGATCTTCACCACGGTGGTGCTGATGACTGTCTTGCTGCTGCTGCTGGTGGAGATGGAGTCCAGGTAGCTGGTGTCCAGGCGCAGTTGGAGTTCCTGAGGTCGGATCGGCCTTGGCAGCGCCACCACAATTCTGTCGTCAAGGGGAGATGGAGGCATGGGGAGGCCGAGGGCTGGACGCTTACGGAGAAGTCAACAAGCCGCTCTGTGGGGACAGAGACAAGCCACAACATGAGGCGAGGGAAAGAAAATCTTTGCAAAAAAACAGTTTGGTTCATGTATTCTGCATCAGCTTATTCAGATCAAGGCTGTGAGTGAAAGAGCAGAGAGCACAAAGGCTGACCTCCTGTCTGTTTGATCAACATGCAAACTATAAAACGTTCTGCTGAAGCCAAATATTAGTAGTGTCAACACCTTTCAGGGCTACACCCAACTTGGTGGGAAAATTTAGGCGTGACAGACTGGCCACTAATAATAAACACTGAAATCACCACAGAGTCTCATGTAACTGAATCACTTTGTAATTAATATGAATCATCCTCCACATTCTGCACGTGTGTGTGTGTGTGTGATGTTGATTTTTTCATCCCAACTCTGGTCTGTCTGATCCAAAGCTTGAGAAAAAGATAAAATACTGCATCAACGCTACGCCGCAGTTTGGTCTCTCCCCCAAATGGAAAGTCGGGGTACAAAAAGAAAAAAGAAGAGGGGTGGCAATTCCTTTTGATCACCAGCCTGAGCATTTTAAAAGCATGTCATCCTGGCATATTATGTAAAGACACCCGCCGAGCACTGCCTGTCCCGGCCATCGCCATCCTTTAAGCGCGGTGCAGCTTCAGCAAAAGCAGAAATCATTCATGGCCAAATTCATTGAAGAAACCGGCATGAGAACGTGCCGAGAATGTGATATGGCTTTCAGGACGAGACGAACTGATCCGATGAGCTGAACACTGAGGGAAATTCAATTTCACACCGCCGTATGAAATCAAATAAAATTTAAAGAAAATCAAGAATAAAAAGGCAATGGTTGCATTTTAAAGGTAGGGATTGTAACTTTGTCGCAACGGTGAGGTATAATAAAAATATCGGCTGTGATAAAACACTTGATTCGCGTCATTACAAGAATAATTTATAGCGATAATAAACCACTAATCAGCCCAAAATGGTTGCAGCAATAAAATATTCCTCTTCATTAATTATAGAATCGCGTGAAATCTCTATGACTGTGCATTTCAACAACAACTTGTGCCTTAGACACTAATTCCCAAACTTGCCTCGTATGTTTCTGCTTACCGGTGTTTGTCGCGGTACGCTGCAGACGGATTTATGATCTCCGCTCGCTGACAACGTTGCCTCCATTCAGTCCGTCCCCGTGTTGTGGAGCGGCAACATTTTTTTTAGTACTTTTACCCTGCTCCCCACAAATAGTATTGAAGGAAGTCTGCCAGCCTACAGAAGTTGCGCAGCGGGATTGACGCGAGCGTGAGCCAATGCGCGACTTCATTAATATTAAATTTGATCCTTTTGTACAGTGAGGTCCGGCCCAGTGATGGGAGGGATTTGGCCGAGCTGTCTGCCTCTGTGGCGTTGAACTGCCTTCACGAGCAGGGATGATGTCACTGGCAGCCAATCAAAAGTCTCTCCAGGAGGCTTGAGGAAGAAGACACGGTGCCTTCACGTGCTGCTCGTAAACTCTCAACGTACAGTAAAGCGGAGCCGCAAACAAGGAGATGAGAATATAATATAATAGAGCTACTTTGTGCTAAGTCAAAGCTAATTGGACACTTAAATTGTGTGTTCAGTGATGTGTCAGCCAATTATGCTTAATTCTGACAGCAACTAGCCATTGTAAAAAGCAGATGTGGAAATTAATTTTTGATCCAGTATTGCTCATGATAAGATAGGATGAGATAAGATAAGATAAGACAGAACTTTATTTATCCCGAGGGAAATTGTTGTGCAGCATTTTGCAGTAGCCTACAAAGTAGGAAAAGAGTGCAAATATCAAATATCAATAAACAGATATCCAAAATCTAAAATATACATAATGCCAAAAAATATAAACAAGGTTAACGGTAAGGATCATAAGTTGCTCATAACTAAAGTTGCTTCTTGGAGAGTTAATGGTGAAATTATTATTTAAGTCTTTAACAACATAAATCACATGACATGAGCTCACCCGTAACAACTCAACAGGCCTTTTTCATTGATAGAAGATTGACAGAAGAAAAGCACAGAGGTGTAAATAATAAAATGAATGATGGCTGAATTCCATGTAGCTGCTTCAGTTTCAGGGCCGTGATTCTGTACAACACGGCTCACTGGGACACTTGAATAGAACAGGGCCGTCGTTAATGTTATTAGTAACACCTGTGTTTTTCCTGCCATGCCAAGTCAAATGAAATGAATCCGTTGTTTCTTGGTCAAATGGGCTAACCTTCCACCAAATTTCATTTAAATCTGTTATGTTTTTGAGATATTCTGCCAACTAATAGATAAAGAAACAGGCAAACAATTGGAACCAAAACCGTGACCTTCTTGGAAGAGGTAATTAATTATTATATTTATTAATTGAATAAAAGAAAAGTACCGTCAAATTAAAAATTCCAACATACCTGTCTACAATGGGTCTACAGAGTTGTGTGTCTTTATACTGAAATGTCTCCGTGTCCCTTTATCTTTCCATTCCCTGTGTTTATATTTCCTCACTTGTCTTTCTACTCAGTTTTTTCCGAAAGGAATCATTTGAAGGCCTGCTGAGCTTGCCAGATGATATCTGCACCTTTATGAACAAACAAACCACTTCCACGTTTTCATATTCCTTCAGCTGCACTTCTCCTGTTATTGCTGTTCTGGGTTTTTGTCTTTCTAGTTTTTCATCAGGTTAGAGTTTCCACTTCAATCACAGTGTACATATATGAGCAATCCGAAAGGGTACACATTATATGCATCTATTTTGGGAAAGTTTTACTTTGTTGATAATGTGTCGGCACACTTACACACTCTCCCAATTTTCCAGCAATACGTTGACATTTCCCACAGCACCTGAAGGCAGTATCAGTACGGTTTACACCGAATATTCCAACTTAAATATTACCCAAACCTGTATGACAAAACCACGAAATACACCTGACAATACCAGTTCTTGTTATTATTCACGATAAACCCAGTTAACCAAACTAAGGTTAACTGTATTCCTGGTTAAAATAACGCAAGTTAAAGGACATTGGTTAGTTGGATATGTAATTTTGTCACATGTCTGACAGACAGAAGCAGAAGTGTGTTGCTTCATTTCCTCACTTACTCATTTTTATCAGTTTAAAAATATCAATTGACCTTTCTTTTTTTTAAAGCCTGGAGAACAATAGCTCATAATGGCTCTTTGAAAGTGACCAAACTCTAACCTGCTGTAACTGTAACTGCAGTATGACATAATGAAAGAACAAAAACACGATAATGACGATAGTGATAGTTGGAGATAGTGTCCAACAAAAGTGACCTGTGTTTGAGAGAGGGAGGTAACATTATTGGTGGTAATAAGTAGGTGTCTTTGGCAGGAGTGCTGCTAAACAAGTGCCAAGTTGGCTGACTGCACTGTCCCATATGACAGGACCCATGTTGCGGTGAAAGGGTCTCGCTGGCTTCAAACCCCAAATATAATCTGAGCTCTCTATTTATCCTCATTGGCAACCTGAAACAATGCAGGGCATGTAGTATTGCTTCTATTATTAGCCCTCTGTACAGTTATTTATAAATGGACACAGCTGATCAAAGCCTATTCAGATTGGATTCCCAGCTTCTCCTGTTTCACTTGTGATGAAGGGTAAGTGAACAAGCACCCCGAGCCTGGAGGAGAGACTCAAAGGTTTGGTGTGTGTTTTTGTTTTTCATTCAGGACCACAAAATGTGAATGTTTTCAATATTCTGGTCTTGTTTTTCTTGTGATATTTAATGCAGTGGCCAAATGAACATTTCAGTGTTTATTCGTGTAAAATCAAAACACATAAATGTAAAATTGATTGTTTTAAAGAACAAAAAGAAAATCCTAAGAGGAAACTTTGTTATTTTGGACTCTATAAAATAAAATTCCAATTCATTTCAAGCTACATATCTTCAAATTTGGTAATTTAAAATGTTTAAAGTTTTCCTTTATACAGAGGTGAAAAGTACATTTACTCACGTACTGTACTTTTTAAGGTACTTGTACTTTACTTGAGTATTTTTGTGTAACCCTGTGGGCCCCTCTCTGATGTAATAGGGAGAAGTGGGCTACATTTGCTTTATGCTACTTCCTACTTCTACTCCGCTACGTTTTGGAGGGAAATGCTTTCTTTATCTGATAGCTGATGTTACAAATTACTTTTCAGATTAAGGTATTATTCACAAAACATACAATCAGTTTATAAAATACAAAACATTGTTAAAGATTAAACCCAAAGAGGTAAAATTATCCAATATTTCATTAAAAAAAGCAAAGATTAGAGAAATGTCTCAAATTAATACAGATTTTTGTATCTGAACTTGGTTTTTCTTCTTTCCTCTCCCGTTAATCATCTCATGACCCCTCAGATTCATCTTGTGACCCTTTAGGGGGGAGCAGACCCCTAGGTTGAGAACCACTGGATTAAACTGCATAACAGTATATAAAGTAGTTAAAACTAGCTCCACCATGAGCAGCTACAACAGTAAAATACTGCTTATACATTGATGTATTGTTGTATTGGTACTTTTTTACTTACGATCAGAGTGCTTCTTCCACCACTGCTTTTAAGGATTTAAAAAATACTGCTTCTTTAGCTAAACCATTTAAAAACCCATTGTATTAGCTGGAAAATGCATTGTGATAAAGATGAAAACAGTTCAAAGTTTTGGAGATACATAGATACATACATACATTCACAGAACAGTAATGACATGTAGGCTATAGAGATCTGCGTAACATTTACATCATATTATATGACTACAGTTACTGCTTAGAAACACCAGTGGTATCTGAAATTAGAAGTGACATTACAACAGAAGGTATATTTGTGAGAAAAACCCAGTAAAAACTTTAGTAATCGTTTGATGTTGTTCCACAGTAGTAATGGTAGAAATGTGAGGTGGTAAAGAGTCTTTTAAAATAAGAAGCAGATGCTTGTAACAACTTTTTAACAGATCTGTTGGGTATTCACACACTGAATGCAGCGTGATCTGACCAGTTATGTAAATTCAACCAGTTCTGCCTGTAGGGCTGGTTTCATTAGGCCAGATGTTTGTCAAGCTGACGCCATAATATTCTCTCTTACTGGAGTTTTTGGATCTACCATGATATGGTGCTGTTTTTCAGTACAGAGCGAGAGGAGAGGGATTACCAAGAACCAAGACTGCACCTTCAGAACAGCGAAGACGATTTGATGAGAGATTTGTGTTTTGATCAAGGGGTTTGCAGTCATTATGATGACATGTTAGTGATGGTGATCAGCAACAATGAAGCAGATGCTGAGAGGTTACCTGGAAGTCATGCTGGTTCCTAGAAGCACTCAGAGCTAATTCTACCATGGAAGAAAGATTTCTGAAACAAAACAGCCAGTCAACCCCGTCTCCTAGAATTTACTTTTTTATAGTCTACTATACTAATTAGCTTTTCTAAACACGTTTTGAGGGCAATGTAACTGCTGCCTGAATTATGTATGTGTGTGTATATCATTGTGCAACATTGTGGATTAGTGTAGGACGTGTTATATTTGTGTACAACAGGCTAAGTGTTTGGACAAGGTTCGGGAGAGATGGTGGGTGTACGAAGCGCAGGACTGTGACACTAGTTCACATCTTGAGTCCCACGCGTGGTTAGATTTAGGCAACAAAAGCACTTCGGTTACGGTAACAGACAGATCAGGGTTTTGGTTAAATGTTAATGAAGTAAACAGGTCCTCTCTCGTGCTACCAGTCACTTTGGATTTTCTCAAAATTTAAGACCACGTTTTTCTCTAACCTTAACCAGGTGCTTTGAGTACCAAAGCATAACCATAGAAACGTTTAATCATGCTTTAGTTGCTATGATACTGTATTGTTGGCAAAACAAATGAAATGCGTTAATTGAAAATATTTCCTCTTTATGTTCATAAACAAGAATTATACAGCCACACTAGCGGCTCTGTGAGGCCGTACTTTGGCACAGCGTGCTTTGAACTAAATGCTAACGTCCGCATGCTAACATGCTCACAATGACAATGCTAAGCTAAGCCATGCTGATTTTAAGATGCTATAATGTTTACCATGTTCACCATATTAGTTTAGCACATAAACTGTATATAAAGTAAACTGTATATAATATAAATCTTTATATACAGTCTATGGTTTAGCACATATGGTTTAGCATGTTAGCATGGTAACATTTGCTAATTAGCATAAAGTCCAGCTGAGGCTCATGGGAATATCATTAGTTTGCAGGTATTTGGTCGTTAACCAAAGTACTGGACAAATTTTGACCTGATGTTGACACTAGAGCTAAAGTCAGGGGATCACCAAAGTTATTACAATTCATCCTCTGGGTGCCATGAAAGTTTGTACAAAATTTAATAGCAATCCATCCAACAGTTGTTGAGACATTTCAGTTGAAACCAAAGTGGTGGACCAGTTGCTACCGTAGAGCCATGCCGCTAGCATGCTAAAAATGTACTTCAGGTGGCGTTACATTTCTCTCGAAACATATTTTCTGTTGCAAATTATTGATATAAAAATGTAATTTCTTTGATACAGCGTTGCTCATATAGGCCCTAAAGTGAAGAACATGCTTTAAAACTTGTGTCATGTGATTACTGAGTTCAACTAGCCTCAATGTCTAACATATATTTTGATATATTCTGCTTTCAGATATCAGTGAGGTAATACATTTGTCCTGTAATTTACCTTTAAGGAGCTCATTTCAGAGTGGGAAAAACAACCACATTTGTTTTTGTCAAAGTACAAGACATTTGTTTTGATTAATTTGTGCTTATTTCCTTTTTGTGCCACTTGATTTAACCATCTGTGTTTTTACATTTGCAGGAAAATTGAAACCTGCCAAAATTACATTAATACCAGTAACCTCTCAATTATGTTGTCATAGGAATCTGTGAGCAGGTGGATGTTAAAATGATTGCTGCTGATGAAAGGTTTACAGCCTTAGGTTGTAAGCCTTTTATTATTTCATTTTGAATGCTCAGCAGGATGAGAAACCTCGTTTTACAACCATTTTCTCCCTTTTGCGAGATCTTGAACTAGATTGCGTCGACTATCTATCTTCATAAATGTCAGCCCATGGAAAACATGACAGAGTGTGGCTTTGTGTATCTGTTTAGAGATCACACACATGAGATAATGTCAAACTTTGATGTAACACACAGTCAAGTGGTTAGCCTTTTTTAGTTGCTCGGCATGGAAAACTTGAGTGATCGTGGCGCGGTATTCGCTGGCCGAGATGAAAGAACCAAACCACTTCCTGTCTTCAGCGAGGTGCAGACTCAATGTCACATTTACAGCAGCACAGGAAGATCTCAACCTTATGTCACCTTGGAAACCAGTTGTCATACATACATTCATTTAGCACAGACCCAGGAGACAGTGTTTGAATTACAAATTAGCCCATTTACTAATTGCTGTTTATTCTTTAATATGCAAAAGACTGCCCCCTCGCTCCCAGTATTTCATCCCATCTGGCCATTAACTTCATTTCTCTTTCAATGCTGAGGATTTAAGAAATGGAAAAATGTTGCTACTGATGGTTTCTAAGAGGGGATGGCACAGATGGGCCCACTGCAGACTCAACAGCTTGAAAAGCAACATGTCCAGCGATGGCAAGGAGGGACACTGCCAAAGATTCAACAGCCTGTCGACCTATGCCCCTTTACTCTCTGCATATTTATCAGCTTCCAGTCCGTTAGGCTGTAACACAACACAAGACACAGCTTCAAACATGTCTAACCTCCTGAAACTTTATGGGCTGATTACCTCTCTTACTGTCATTTTAAATCTACTTCACCAGCTTCATTAGGCAATTTAACTGAATGAGCAAGACCTGACACAGCTTTCCAAAGTAACATTCTGCTCATCATTAATGCTCGGGCTGTGTGACTATCATTGTACAAACTGTCTGAGCTTTGAGAGCCCATAAAGAAGGAAAAAAAACTGTCAGCCCAGTCTGTCGATGCATTATGGTGCCTCCCTCTGAAATACTGTCACACCACGACTGCATGTCTTTGTTTATTTTTTGATTTATTGGATGGAAAGTCGATTTCCTGTCTAAACTTTTGTAAGTACTGACAGCATGTGACAAACATGAGTTTCAGAGTCTGACATGTAGTTAAGATTTGAAACATCACATGGTGAGAAAACTCCCAAAATGCTAATACTGACACTAAATAAATGCAGAGATCTGATAAGATCAGTGACTATACCCAACATGCAAATTTGCAAACACATCTTAGAGTTAACCTCCACACAGATAAGTCGTTATTAGTCAGCATTACACTAACACATGAAATTAGATTTAGAAATCGTGTTAAAATGTGTCAGAAGTCCAAAAATGAATTCATGACATCTTGTAAATCTTTGTTTTAAGTTTCAAAAGAGATCTTACTTGTTATTTTGTGTTACATGTATGGATACTTGACTACAGAGCATTATGGAACAACTACTATATAACAAATTAATGACATTTACGTGTCATCATACAACAGATAAAAGTCTAACCTTTATTTAACAAGACAAGCATAATTGAGATTCAAAATCTTAATTTCAAGAGTGTCCTGGTCAAGATAGTTAGTAATAACTAAGTGAGTTACAGTCAAACGTAAACCAGATAACACAAAATCAGAACTAAACAGAAATAACAGAAGCTGACATTTAACTGATAATTTAACCGCTTTCAGTGGTTACACATTAAGTGACATTTAAACTGCTTTCATCTCTTTCTCTTCAACTGACATTTAAACTTCTTTCAGTGTTTACACTTAGACTCACCCTTTCAGGTCTCAGATATTCACCTTTGAACGACATCAAAAAAATCTTCCTCACCTCTCCCTGACCTCCACAACGTCCACTGTGGAAACACAATTTACTCTGACAGCTTTCAGTGTTTACACTTCAACTGACATCTTCTTTTAGTTTATACACCACTAATTCCTTTCAGGACTTCACTTCAAATGACAATTTCAACTCCTTTCAATGCTCTCACACTTCAAACCCTAACTTTCTAACTTTCACTGTTCATACACAATTAACTCAACTGCTTTCAGTATTTACACTTCAACTGACATCTTCTTGTAGTTTATAATTTCTTTCAGGACTTCCATTTTAACTGAAATTTCCAGCTCTATTTATCACCTAACCTTTGACTGACATTTCAACACCTTCAACTCCTTTCAGCACGACTATTTTAACTGTCATTTCAACTTCTTTCTGTATTTATGTTTTGACTGCTACTTCAACTGTTTCAGTATTTCAACTTTTTCAAATGTTTCCACTGCTTTCCACATTCATCTTGTTCTCTACAACTGACACTTCAACTCTTTTTCAATGTTTACACTTCAACTGACACTTCAATCCCTTTCAGGCCTCAGGTCTTCACATTTAAACAACAACAACAAAAACTTTTTTACCTCGTGTGACTTCCACAATGATTATAAAATCAAGAGTTATACAAATTATGAGATCATGTGAAAGACCTTTTAACAAGCGAAACAGCACCTTAAAACAAACCAAAAGCTGCCTAAAATCACACAGAAATAAATAAATAAGACCAATCGTCAATGCATTACTATATCAATGTGTTATACATTATTAGCAGTACATTTATAAAACATTTCATAAGTCATCTTGTGATACCCACCTCCTCCAAAACCATCTCACAACCCTGAGGGAAGTTCCAACTGAAGGCTGAGAACTACTGAAATTAGCTGATGATTGTAGGCAGTGAAAATAAAAAAATAAAAAATAATCTGCTAAAAGGACAAATGTCTCCTTTGAGTGTTGCCTGTGCGAGGAGGCCAGCGGCTGTGACAGATTACCGGCAGAAGTATGGTTTACACCTAACAATAACAGCTACATCACTGAACTCATAACAACCCTATTTTCTCTGAGTTGGACTAGTCTGCTCAGTATTATTCATTCAAGTTGGAATGTCCCTTCGCCTGAGGAGGGGTGAATCATCCTCATGGTCACTTAGCAACAACCAAATATTGTCTAGTTAACGATCCAAAAATTTAAACATTCGCTCTCACTTGCTCGCATATAAACTCACGCTTATAGTGCATAAAGTCAGTGATGAAGTGACGCTAATCTTACTGAAGTGCTTGATATGTACGTATAGTTGCTGTGTGTCCACTCGCAATTTTGGTTTACCTCATGCTTTGATGAAATCTGAGATAATGATCTCAAGAATAGCAAATACTGTCATTCTCCCTGCAGTGGGAGACCAATTTAATTCTGACCTTATCCCAGAATGGAAGCATATCATACACATGGCTGGATTTACACGACTGAGGGTATTAGATGATGTCCCCTGATATTTATACCCATCGCCCACAGTGAGTGTCTGTTTAATCAAACGTTTGCGTCTTCTTAGAGGTTATAAACCAAACCTCTCAGTCGTGACCCTCGAGTGGAGCGACTTATCAGAAATGCTCGCTGGCCTCGACCTCTGAAACAAACACAGGGATAACACAATATAAATAACAATGACTCTCTCTGCACCCATTGCTAATCATGTCTAAATAGCAACTGTTTCTAGGACAGGGGGTCACCTGCTGCATGGCTGTGTGTGAGCCAGGGCCTTTTAGCTCTGCATGGCTGTCCCAGAGGGGGAGTTTTAGCCTCTGTTGGCAGCTGCTCAGGACTATAACTGCAATACTAATACTGTAAATTAAAGAGAGACGATGAAACTATGAGATTTCATGTCTTTAGTGACAAAGGTTTTTCTATAGTTCTTCCCTTTGTCTCTTCAGCCACAGTTGCTAATACTGCTCATGCTAACTCCTCAGTTTCCCCACATTATTATTATACATAAGCTGTTGCGGCTGTCAGAAATGTAAAACGCTTCACTTCCTGTATGACAGAGGATGATTTTTGCAAGGAAAAACCTACCAGACACCAGGTGCATAGAATAGCAAAACCTTTCACGAATCGGCTTTTGAATAACAGATGTGCTCAGTTATTCAGTGAATAGTAAACAAATATAAAAAATAAATAGAATACATAAATCTGAGTTGTGGGAGTTCTTATTTAGACTTTAAGACCCTCAAACTATTATAAAGTTTGGAAAATGTAACTAATACCAAGCTGTATATTGTTATAGTAGGTTAAGAACGTTTCTACAAAGCTTATTCCACTTTTAGAAGTCAAACATGAATGTGAATGCTCACCATGTAAAACCTGTAATAAATTCTGCATTGTATCCCAATGGAGAAGCATATTAAAGTCATGCTTTTTGTTTCTATTTCCTGCTACATGTGAAAATTCATTTGCATGCGGTGGAATTCCCTCCTTTATCAACACTGTGTAAAATAGCTCATCACACTGATGTCATTACAGCTGCTTTACATACGCTGGACCAGTATGACAAGTTGTTGCGCAAGTAAAGATTGTGTGAAAATAAACCCGTCATATCAGCCTAACTGACATTGGCAGTGACGGTATACTGTAGGTTCGCCTCAATGTGCCTTAATTATATTCTGATGTTGGTTATGTACGCTGTTATGCAAACAGGAAGTGATGAACAGGATGTGACGAACACATGAAACTCAGACTAGGAGCAAAATACAAATTGACAGCAGTACGCAAACACTCAACACACCAACATCAGACTTTGGTTTATATATTGAGCATTATAGATTGGTTGGATTTGATTGTTCTCTGTGTAAACTTAAACTTCTGACAACATGTTTCAGGACTTCTGGGTTTGAAGTTTAGGTTTTAGAGATCTAGTCAAATGAATATGAAAAGAAAGCGTACATTTGCATAAATGTGCCTTTTGTAGCTCTAAATAATGTAACTTTGTTATAAAAGTACAACTTATAAAAGCTTTCAATCGCATCTCAACAGCAAACTCCATCTGCTGATGAGATGTGGTTGAGAGATCCGGGAAAAGCTTGATTCAAGTTGAGTTTTTCCATTGCCTATAATGAACTTTTACAATCAGTTATTGTTATTATTTGTATCTCATTTTCCTGGTGTGTGAATGGGAACAATGGAAAACCTTTAACAGATTATAATTAAAAATGTTATAAACTATGTGACATTGCTGTCCTGTGAAAACCTTAATTTCAAAAAACATGACCTGAGAAAACAGCTCTGTTTTCAGCTCTGTGAAAATGCATTTTTCAGATAATCCAGTGGAGGTTTAGTAGAAGAATTGTCTCAATCCATAAAGGAACACTTACTTCTTCAGTTTTTCTGAAAAATTTAAAGTCACCAAATTTGGGGATACATGGCTTTCACTGAACAGTGATGATGTGTTGATCAAATCACCTGAATCTAGAACATTGATACCTATTTTAGATTTTAACATGCTGTAAATCATTTACTGTTCTTCTTGCTGAAACAATGAACGGTGATATTCACCATATCTTTGTTATTCTGCTATCTGCAGCCATCAGTAACTACTTTAAACCAAAACTCTTGTACTCTATTAAAGAAAGTCCTCCTGGGAGCACATCACATGACCCAGCAATCTTTGTCCTCAGATTTGCTCTCCCTTTATCTGAGTCTCCTTGGGAAACTAATGATGTCCTTTCATGCTCTTCGCCTCCTTGTTCACAGACTGACAAAGTGGAAGCCTACAATGCAGGAAAGCTGATGAGTATGCAAATGACTGGAGACAGGGAGAGAGAGACAAAAGGAGAGAAATGAAAGCAGAG
This sequence comes from Macquaria ambigua, assembly GCA_008360985.2. Classification (NCBI taxonomy): domain Eukaryota; kingdom Metazoa; phylum Chordata; class Actinopteri; order Centrarchiformes; family Percichthyidae; genus Macquaria; species Macquaria ambigua. The sequence goes on along the minus strand of VMKM01000233.1, from coordinate 413,354 downwards.
AGGCAGTAGTGGCGAGTGATATGTGTCATTTGGTGATGTCATGCATCCAAGCGTCCAGGGTGACAGCGGCGGTGGTAACGGCCTGAGTCAGAGGATGACATCAACGCTACAAGCTGTCAGACAGGTTGTGAAAGGGCTTAGTCCCACGCTCCCATTGTTCTCTGGTTAATGCTGTTATTCAGCCTGCCACCGGCCTTACCATTTGTTAATCTGACCTAACACACAGTTAAACACGGGACAAAGACACACAAACAGCAAATTTAAAGGCCAGTATAGAAAAAAAAAGGCCAGCAGCGAAATGTCAGTCTGTAATACACCATCACAGCTTTTTGAGTACAAAAGAAGAAGCACACAGTTTTGAGTGAGGTCAGGCAATGAAAATTTACTAGCAGACAGATTCAACAGAGGTTACAAAGCTTGAATTGATTAGCTCAGTGTTTGGCTTCTATATCATGCAGACTAATGTTGAGTTTGAAGTGTAAGAAGACATATAGATTCATTAGAGGACACGTCTGGTTGTATTCTATTCTATCTTTTTCTTATTGTCATCAAATCCCATTAAAAGACCAAAACTGAACTGATCCTTCTAACAAGTGTCACCTGTGTGGCCAAAGCCTGATATAGCTTATTTTTCTGTTCCATAGAGCTTCCATTGTTGTCCAAAAACTATTAAAATCCCATCAAAAAGCCACACAGCTGCACTGGACTCACTAAAGCACAAAATGTGTATTCAACCACGACTGAAAATAGTCCCCCAAAAAGTCACTATTTACTCCTGTTTAAGTAACATTTGCTGAAACCTACAGTGCCCAGCCATTTTGGGAAAAAAAAATACTGTTTCTTAAAAATAAAAGTATATATTTGTGCAGTTTTTAAAGACTTACTTCTTCAATACGAATAAATGGGCTTGGGGCTGAGTGCCACAGACAGAGTAAGGAAGTCAGAAAGTACTGAGGACTGACACATTGTTGGTTTTGGTCCTTTCATGTGAATTGTAAACAATAAGAAAAATTTAGAATATCACCAAACTTATCCTTTAAAATAAGGACATGGATATAATCAGTGCCTTGGGCTAAATGCTAACATCAGCATGCTAACATGTGCACACTGACAATGCTAACATGCTGATGTTCACCATGTTCACTATCTTAGTTTAGTGTGTTAGCATGCTAACATTTGATAATTAGCACTAAACGTGCAGCTGAGGCTGATGTCATTTGTTTTGTTTTGCAGGTATTTGGTCATAAAACAAAGTAGCTGACAAATGGATATTTCGACCTGATGATGACTCCAGAGTCATTATAATTCATTCTGAGGGGGGACGTTAATGTCTCGACCAAACTTCATGACAATCCATTCAATAGTTGTTGAGATATTTCTTTCAAAACTACAAATGTGAACATCATGGTGGTGCTAGAGGAAAGTCATGGGATCACTTAAGTCATTAGGATTCATCCTCTGGGGACCATGAATATCTGTACAAAATTTCACAACAAAAGTTATGAGATATTTCAGTCTGGACCAAACTGGTGGACCGACAGACCAACATTGCCGTCCCTAGAGCCACACCGCCAGCATGACTGAAAATATGGGTCCAAATACCTGGGCATGACAAACACCTGATCGGCTTTAATCCATTATTTCCACAGTTTGCTTATAAAGGGTTAAAAGCTTTTGCACTAATGCATTTCATAACCTGTCACCCTTTAGGCATTACCTATCCAAATGACAAATTTTAACTGATGTCAGAGTTACATAATATTGAAAAGTTCAACCACATTATCTCCACTGTCAGCCATCCAGACATACAGGGGGATGAGAGGAAGTGCTGACTGAGAGACGGGTGAGTAAAGGCGGAAATGTAGAGACAGACAGACAGACTGGCCACGCTCTCCAGCTCCCACATTCATTCAAAATGCACCAGGCTTTGTTGTATTTTCCAACCACACAACCCCCCCCTCCCCCCACTGTGGAGACCCGGTACACTGACACAAACAAGGCTTCTTTGGGGTCAGGTTGAGCTTGTTTGTTCGCTGCTCACTGTACTTACACAGAATTACAGATAAGTAGGGACCACATGCGTACATGAGTCAGAGTGTGGTGTATGTAGTTAAAAGGCTGGTTTCAGGAAAACCATTTCAAAGAATCTTTCAACCTACCTGGTATTATACCTGTAGAGTTTCAGAGGATTGCACCGAGTGTGAAACATGCCTCATTTGCAGACTGCAGGTTTGATAAGTGAGTGTGTGGGTGTGCTGGTGGATGACATCACTGTGATGATATCACTTCTCAAATGGTATAAATATCCATTGTTTTCTTTATTTGAAAATCTAAGATTACATGTTTACTGAAAACTAGAGTCATTATCCTCCTCCTGTATAGTCATAACACTCGCCAGTAGGACAAGAAAAGGGCATAAATTAAAAGATTACATCATGTGAATCCACACAAAAGAGGCCCACATGTTGAATAAAATCTAATTTGGTCTTTCAGAGGCTCTATTCACACATTCAGACTCTTCAGCATAACACATAAAAAGATAAAGAAATAAAGACATTGCATCAAATACATGCAGTGTGTTGCAGGTGGCTGGAGCGCCCCCTGCAGGGAAGGGCTATACAAACTCACAAATACTGGGTTACAACGGGGTTCACAGTTACAAATGATAGAACATAACAAAAAAAAAAAAAACAACAAAAAAACATTTGAATAAATATCATAAAGATAAGCAAGATTGTGCAACACATAAGAATAAATTGAGGCAAGGAGGCATCAATAAAATGTATTTGAGGAAAATATACACAACAGAATAAAATAGGCATTAAACCTGCAATAATTGATAATTAATGGGTTTTTTTGGCCACTTGGGGCACCGCAACAAGCTGTACACACACGTCCCTTGTCACCTGATGAATGTAAGTCTAATATTTACTCTCCTTTTAGCTCTGTTTGATAAAAATACCTGGCTCTTAAGCTGCTAAATGCTCCACTATGTCCACCAGCTAGTCGCTAACTTTGTCTGTCTGCTGTTTCGTTCCTCAAAGCTTTTTTGCTGAAAGCTTTTTTGCTGCATGTTGCTGCCTAAAATGAGTTGATAAGAGCGGTGAGAGGGAACCAAAACAGTAAGGGTTGCGGGCCACAAAACCAGAACAATGAGCGGAAACTTGCTCGAAAGTCAGGTGATCATTTTCTGTGGGTTCATCACAATGAGCGAGCCCTTTCACGTTACACACAGCTATTTGACCCATTCTTAATATTAAAAAAAAAAAAAGATAAGAGCAGCTTTAATATGAGATTTAAAACACCCCCACAGTTTCCACAAATCTTAAACTCAAGTAGGAATGTCACTTGCCTTTGTTAAAATATTCACTTCTAGATGCAATATTTCATTCTGAGTCAAACCACCCAAAATACTGTCAGGAAAACCAAAAAAAAAAAAAGCCTTTGAAGGTATCATCTGTAGATTGTGTCACTGCTGTCTTGCTTGTCTTAATAATTGATGCCTGCCTGGAATTCTGTTGTGTTTCTTGCTTCACATTTCAGATCGTTCAGGGGTTTTGGGTTGTTTTTTTTTTTTCCACTTGTGCTCCAGTTGGATGGCCTCCACGGAGCTTGAAGGAAAGTCACAACATTTGCATTACCACTTATCACACTCAGGCACGCAAGAAATTAAACCTCCATAGCCCCAGGTGAATGCTCCGTTGGTCAGGGCACTTTGCATTTCGGAGTCATTACATTGCTGTTCTGCACTGCTTGTCTTCTGCTCAGCGGGGGGAGGGCAGTAGTTGTCCGTGCAACTGCGTGCATGAGCAACATTTCAGGAATGAGTCCCGAGTAATTATCCTGTTCCACTGATTGTCCAGTCCCCAGTGGAGATATGAGATCAGACCTAAATATATGTAGAGGGATAATCTGTTTATTCCAAGGCCAAGATTTTATTCCACGCTGGATAAGTAGAGCAATCTTAGAAGTTACAAGAGGATCAGTTTGTGTTCACCAGCCTGATCTTTTCTCACAGTCGGTGCACAGCAGAGAAAGCTCCTGGTCTTGGCACATACACAGAGATGAGCGTCGTCTCCCCAGAAATCAGCTCACAGTCTTTATTCTCCTAATACATTATTGAAAGCTATTTTTGCAGCTGCACTCCAAGAACAAAGGTATTGCAGTTGTCACTTTCAACTTCACAGGCAGAATGGGGAGGATATTTTGGGAATCTTTTGCTCTTGCTTTTTTCCTCTCCCTGAAATTCCCCAAGACTTGACTCCCCTCGAGCAATTTTTGTCTTAGCATCTGCCAGTATCACCAGTGTGTCGAGAGCCTTTTGTTATCACTTGCTGTTCAAAAGGGCCGTCATAGGTTCAGAATACACCCATTACACGCTGGCCATTTTGCACCAAAGCAAATGTAATTATGATAAGATTTAAAGCTGACTTCTGCAGGATTTTCATTCATGAGTTTTTATTTCCCTTTGGTTTTTGTTTTTTTTTAGTTTGATCTTCAGTTGCATTTTGAAGATGATTCAGACTTCAGCCTCATGTTTTCCTGTTTTATCTCCTTCCTGCTTGTAGCATGCAGCACTGGTGAACACATCAGTATGTTAACACACACACACACACACACTAAAACTACACCAGACTTCAAATGTCTTGCAGAGTTACTGAGATGTTACATTGTCACTGTGCAAGTCTGGATTTTAGGTTACAAATCCTCAGAGCCCTGCAGACCAACCAAGCGAGACCCTGAGTCACCAACTGCAGTGTGTGTGTGTGTGTGTGTGTGCTTGGAGAGGAGGGAGTGAGACTGTAAGAGAAGGGAAAACTCAATTAATGTCAGCCTCACACAACAAAGCAACATCCAGCGCCTTTCTACGGCAGGCATAAAATTAAAACATCTCTCCCTACACGATCTGTTTGTTTTTCTCTCGGCAGCAAATAGATTCAGTCTGCAACCTGCGCTGGTGATTAATTACACAACAATTATTATGCCTGTCAGTTCACAGTGGGGTTAGGCCGAAGACGTCAGTAAATTTTTACCCTGAGCTAGAGGAGGTGTAAAGGGCCTGTTAGAGTCGTCAGATGAGCCCACAGAGAAAGGATTTTTTTTTCCTGATAGATTTTACAGCACAGTATGTCCCAACAACCTTGGGTTGCATTCCCGATTGAACATACATCATTGCTTTTCCTTTACTGAGCACTGACCAAGCTGGTGGAACCAGTGGAGCTGCTCAGTGGCCAGTAGCACCAGTGGATTTACTCAGCAGCTTGTAAATGTAAACACTCCCCCCACCTGCCATTATCCTCCAAGACTGTTAAAGTTCTAAGTAAACAGCACAAATAAAGGTTACTTCAAATATACAATTAAAAGCAATCATCATTATGAGGGAAAGACTGGCTGTGTGCATTGTTCAGTGTGTACTGAATGATGTTTGTGTTTATATGATGCTAAACTGTCTGAGCTCGACAGATACTGGATTTTGTTTTCAGGCCTATACCAATAACAATATTAGTGAGTTAAAGAAATAGCTCAACATTTTGGGAAATACCCTTATGTACTTTCTTGCTGAGAGTTAGATGAGAAGATCAATACCACTCATAGACATGATTTTGGTATCAATCTTCCTCATCTCACTCTTGGAAAGAAAGCGAATTAACACATTTCCCAAAAAGTGGAACTATTCCTTTAGGGGAAAAAAAAACCGCTAAGGTATATTGGCCAATATTCCATATCAGACCAATATTAGCATAAACAAGTAACATAAACAAACACTCTTAAACTTGCTTGGACTTGACACCAATTCTGATATCCAGTGTCTGTTATAAGGTAGAACGGGCCAATAATATCAGCCATGCCAACATTTCATCAGTTGGGAACTAGTCTGAATATTTGTGTTATTAATAGGCCTGTATTGAACTACACACTACTTTGTCCCTTTGGATTCGTTCATACCCTCTACGCACAGAGGTTCATTCCTTTCCTGCAAAAAAACACAATAAATTGACGAAATCAACCATCAAAGATTTTGTCTACTGCACTATATCTTGATCAATATTGATTTATATCGCAATATAAAATTACATATACTTTGTAGTCGAGGATTTTATCCATATTGCCCTCTGCTACCTCAGTGTCTTGTTACTAGCGAGGAAACTCTGCCCCAGACTCCTGCTGCTGCCTCATGAGGCAACAGCAATCAGATGGCTGCAATCGGGACACTTTTTGTTGTTTGTGACTCTCTATGATCCCTAATAGGTGACCTCTGAGGTCGGACTGTTCTCCAGTTTGTCTGACTGCTACGGTCAAGGAGAAATTAAAACCCAAACAAGCCAGGTCACTGTTGACAGATTGTTCAAATCTCTATTGATCTGGTGAGGAACAGCAAGCTACAGTTGCCCAAGAAGCTCCTTTTGTGGAGTGACCTTTGAGTGGGTTAGAGCATAAGAGGGCCTGAGACAGGAGAGACTCCACTTTGAGTCCCTGGACAAAAAAAAATTAGCTCTTAACTGTGAAGGTGCCCTTGAGGAAGAAACCAAACCCCCAGCAGAGCTGCTCCATGACAGAGAGAACAGGGCAATGACTGCCTCAACTGTGAACATCTGCGTAGGTGATTAAAAAATTCAAAGCCCTGAAGAAATAACAAAAAAAAAAAAAAAAAAAGCTTTAAAAAGGTCACAACCAGGACACAATCCAAAGCAGTGACCAGCTCCTAACTCGACCGTCTTCACTGCTCCCTGAGTTTTGAATTTTCAAACGACGTGTTACGTATTCCCAGATCCCTTCTGCAGCTGCTCCTGTGGTCGGGCAAGTGCTTTGGGCTTTGGTTTATGTAATGACTGTAAAGCAACACACACACACACACACACACACACACGCACATACAGTACGGCTGACTGAGTTGCTGCATGGCCAACATTGTGGCAAGCCGAAACAGAATCATTACAAACACTTTCACTTATTAAATTGGCATGCTGCTGGATGCAAGACTTTATTTCATGGTTCGGTCCGAAAGGAAAGTAAGCCGAGCGTTTGAAGGCCGGGATCCTGTCATGCCATTAGAAACATTCTTAGGACAAAAATATCTGTTTTCTACAGAAAACGAATACATGGCATGAAAAATACTCTTTACTAAAAGGCACACTGAAATGTCAGGACTTTGAAAATCAAGCTTGACATCATTGGATATATTGCGTGTGTGCAAAATATTAGCACATATACAAACTGACCACAAATCGATTATGATCTTTTACTGAAGGCTCCTCTCATTAAAGGGGAAAATACTAGAGAAAACATTTACATATTTCAAAGCTATTAGCAGCAACCACCTGTCAGTGGTCTGTCTCATTTACTTAAACATCTGCATGTCATGTTGCTGAAAGGTCTGTGGTGGTTATTCTGACATGACAATAGATCTGACAGAGACAATCCCTCAGGCTGTGTGTTGCGTACACTCACTTGTGACCTTAAAACACCTCCATACAGCGGTCAAAGGTCAGCTGAGGGCAGAATGAGACTCTCATTAAAATGTTTACAGAAACCATGAAACCAACATGAACACTGACATTCAGAGCCACAAAATGAGGTGCTCATACCCTCCATATACTCACTGCTAAACTACAGAACAACAGCTCCACATAGTGGACAATCTGGACTGTGCCTCGATAATAAAGCTCAAGGCGCAATTTACCAAACATGAAGGAACAATGATTAAAAAAGAAAAGAAAAACAACAGAGGTTCAGTTTTGACCTTGGAAACACATATCAGTGTGTCAGTTAAACCTTGAGTGAAAAATATTTTAACACCCAAAAGAAAAGAAATCTTGCTGAAATAAACTTCATGTAAAAAGTGCATTTATGAAGACTCTTGCTCTTCATCATGACGCCTTTGCCGGGTTGTTAAGTTGTTTCTTGCACCTCAGCCCTGTTATTGATTGTGAATTGTGAAGACACAATGTGATATTCTCTTTGAGTTCTTCTCTCAAGTCTGCTCTCCACTGGTTTCCTGTTCAGCTGTGTACTTCAGCTTTAGGTCTGTAAGAAGAAAGACACTGATGAGTTGATGATAGTTGATATAATCTGTTTTCAGACTTGCTGAATGCCTACAATGGTGCCACAGAGGCAAGAAAATCCTTTACACGAATGGATCTCACTACCTAATTAACACAGGGTTTGTGCAGCTTTTTAAGAGTAAAATTCAAGGTACCTAAACCAGAAATTTCCAGACTGTTGAAGCCTTTATCATCACATTTAAATTGTTAGTATAAATGCCAGGAGACAACAAACAAACATGACGACGGGATCGTTTCATTACAAATATTAAAATATTTTTGTTTACATGAGTGATTGTGTAGATGATGAAACACCAGATTATGTTGAAAATCAAGCATTTTTCAAGGAGTATATTTGAATCCAAGCATATTCCTAACCTTGAAAACAGGACGGTTACAATTAAGCATTTTCCAAACTTTCGAGACTTTGTACGAACCCTTATTATTACCCCCTAATATGTATTATTGTTTTCTCTTAAGGAAAAACTGATGAATACACCACGTTCTTCAGAGATAATGAACCACATGTCATCTCTGAAATATTTGCTGAGAAAATCTTGTCATTTAAAATAGTTCCCAGTGCGTGTGAGAAACGTGGAGTTTTCTTTTTACGTGTAACTTCGGTGTTTCCTTAAACCGTAAAATGCTTCTCAAGTTTCCTGCAAGAAGCTAGGGCTTAAAAAGCTAATTTTACATCTTGTAAAATGTGACTTGGTGGTAATTTTGAAAATTACTGTCCCATCAAAGCTCCTATGTGTGGAGAATATTTATGTGATTATAGCGTTTTTCTAATTATTCAGGCACATTGTTGTCTGCTACGGTGCCTTTTTTGATTCTACCACTAGCAGTCGCCAGTTGCACTAAAATCAGAAGTCCTATTGGGGCTTTAAGAAGATATTGAGACTTAAAGAGGGGTCACTTTTGATGTCCATTTGCTTCAATAACAAGGGCCTATAACTGTGGTCAGAATAAAACGTTGAAAATAAATACAGGTATTTCCTGGCCAATGTTGTGTCTGAAAATGTGTGCCTCTATAATTACAGGTAACCTCCAGGATTGACATAACATCCACAGTAATGACAGTTAACAGTCACACCTATGTACACCTACTTACCTGGGCAAAGGATTTTTGTGAGTGACGCCTTCACCTCCATGAGCTCCGGGTTCTCCTCAGAGTCTTTGCTGGCGTGGAAGCTTGTGAAGTGCAGCGCCGGCCACCAGTCTTTTCTCGCAGCCATTTTTTCAAAGACAACTTTCTTCCAGTCTTCTCTGTTTTAATGCACAAAGGTACAGAGCAACAGGCTTCAACAACAATTAGTGACATACAAAAAATAGCCCTGCAGTCTCTTTAAAGTTTAATCAAGATTAGAACATAATAGAAATTTTATACGTACTGTAACTGTAATTTTTGAATAATGGCCTTTAAACGCTTCCACACGTCCAGGTTGCTCCTCCAGCAGGCGAAGTCCAGCATTTCCAGAACGACTCCTAAAGCTTTCTGGATGTCACTTTCTTTCTCTGAAAGGAATAACAATAAAACATATGTGTAATGGTTATTATGGAACAGAGAAAATGTTATTAGGAGACAAAGGAGAACATATTTTAATTAGAAACTATCCAAACAAAATAATCTTTTTAAAAAACCTTTTAAAAAAAATCACATTTTTATATCAAAACAATAAGCCTCTTGATGTTTCCAATAAGTTACCACTTGGACAAAAGGAACTAAAACTCAACTTTTCTTCACATGAATTTGATTCACTTTAATTGAGTTTATCATTAATTATTTGGTAAGACTGAACTATTTTGCCAAATTGTAGCGTTTAATTTAGGATCAAATCTGCTTTTACCTGACTGAAGCAGGAGCAAGCTGTACTCCAACATCAACTCGTGGCTTGGGACTAATACATGGAGCATCTACGGGATAAGAAAGTACTGTTTTAAGGATGCATTCGACACTGTGTGTTTTTGTGTGCTTAACTGTAAATCTAATAATAGACAGGCACAACACAAGTTTTACTTTAACAAAGTTAATATCATAGTTTGTTTCACAGGGATCATTACAGTTTCATATCTCTCTCTATAATATCAAAGTAACACAAACTAAAAAAATAAATACATTAAGTACTTTCGAGTAAATATACGCTCTAGTTTTATGCTCTTAAATACCATTTAAAGTGTAATTTATATGACCCAAACTATATAGAAGAAAGTAATAATTCAATACTGTATACTAGCATTAAATGATACACTTTAGCTACAGTGGTTTTACCGTTATACCTTCAATACTTTCATTAGTTTCCTCTCTGCAGAATTGTGCCGCTTTAAGTACTGGTACAGATAGACGTGCGCGTTGGGATTGGGTGGAAAATTGTTGTCATAAGCGTAGTCATTCAGGACTTTCAAAGCCTCCTCATGATCCTCGTAGAACTCCAGCATCTGCCAAAATAAAACAACGGTTATACAACAAGCAGGAACACGTTTCACTTGAATCGGGCCTGAAATTGAACAATAGCAAGCCTGACAAGAACATCTGAAAACGTATTAACTTATCAATTTATCTACCATTTACTATCTATCTATTTAGGTGTACTATCAAAGAAGATTAAGAAAACCAAAAACTAGTCACTTTTGAGGAACTGGAAGCAGTGAATTCTTGACAAAATCACTTAAAACGATTATCAAGATTGTTGCTTATGAGTTTTTTGTCAATCGATTAATTGTTGCAGCTCTAGTCTATTCTGTATCATTTTGTGGTATTAAAAAAATATATTTCTTTAATTAATTAAGGCAGTTGGGAATGAGTGCTCACCTCAACGTAACTCAGTATGAAGGGATCCCAGACACCAGGGTTTTTCAAAATCTCCTTTAGATTCACAGAGGCCTGTCTGAAGTAGTTGTGCATGCCTTGGTTGTCAACAGAGTCGGGATAATCTGAAACAGCAGAATCAGTTTACATCTCATTTGAGACAAACAGAGATTCACATCATCGATCACACTTGAGGGCATTTAGTGGAAAGACTGTACACACAAATAGGTTTCCTACAACCTAATCACCTCTTTAGCTTCTTTTTTACCTGAGTAGTTACTGGGTCTGACCTGTAGGTGGCAGTGTGACATCACACAGCAGCTTGTGTTACTGATACAAGTAAATAATAGATGCTTTGGGTGTGCAGCTGTGTTATCACCTTACCCGAGTTGGAGTGTGTAAACTTTTTGTCACACCAGATGACATAATCCAGTAAGCTCCTGTAGGCATGAATCAGTTTAGTCCTCTGATGCTGAGCTGCTGACTCCTTCCCATGCCTCCAACTTTCAGCGACAGACAGCTGATGCTTTGCATCCTCAATGTGACCATTAACCAGCAGGTGGAACGAATGTTCCAGACAGATCTAGAGAGACGCAGCGGAACAGGTCTCATATGTGTTTCAGCAATGTAGAAAAAGAAAAACAGTGTAGTCAGGTCTACTAGCTAACATACCATCAGGTAATGTCTAACTCCTGAGTGTTTCATTCGTTCATAGATGTTGTTGTAGTCTTCCATCTTTGAGTTGGGGTGATGGTGAAGGATCTCAGTGCTGATTCTCCAGACAAGCTGGGGTGGAAATTGCAAAAAGAGTGTTAATGTCAAGGATGTGGAAAGTTGCATACAGTGCTTTATCAAATTGTTTACATAACTGATCAATTAAAATGTTTGCAATCTCTGCTAATTTATTCTGACTGGAAGACTGTAAAAGAATTAAGTTGTATTTTTAGAAATGGCTTTTGTGGCTATTTTTTTTAACACTTGGGAGACAAGTCAAAGTACTGTCTGTTCATGCTGTACTGTAGAATTATGTGCAGTAATTTATGTTCTTATGTGAGAAATCTTTATCTCATAATTAAAATTGTATAATTGGTGTCTCTATCACTGTCTGCACGACACAAAAACATACTAACGCAGACAAACCTCCTTATACTGCTGAGCTGTGCCATTGTTTTGGTCTTCTAACATCTGTGAGTAACATGCCATATATTCTGCTGCCTCTTGCCATCTGTGATGCAGCAGGGCTTCTCTCATCTGCTCCAGACAGATTCTGGTACTCTGATGAAACCCAGTTTCCTTTGGTGTCTCTGAAAATAAAAAACAAAGTTATTATTTGATGACATGAATGCATTTGTCATAGACATTATTAACTATTATAGGTTCTATAGCTTGACCGATACTGGATTTTTAAGGCTGGAAATAATATTGATATTTAAGAGTGTAAAAAATCTGATAATGATATATTGGCCAACAGTCATTTTATAGATAAACACATAACAGAAACAGACATTTTCAACAAGGATCCTATACATTTGTTTTATCAAAGAAGTGTGACTAAGTTGCACTAGCTCAAATAGGTTCTACAATGCAAACTGAACAATGTATGTAAGTACGTACTGTACAACTCACCTACACACATGGGGTTAACCAGAGGGAGCTTAGATTTGTTCCCTCTTTTTGAAGAGTTGTCATCTGAGGAATCATTGTCATCCTCTAAGTCTTCCAGAGGCCCTAGCTCTCTTTCCAAGTCATCCATAATCAGCACAGCAGTTAGACTTACATGAGATAGCTGCCTTTTATCACTTCCTCTGATGCTAAGTGTACAACTTCCACCTGCAGGGAGATAAATATTTGTGTCAGCATGCAACTTACTTACAAGGCATTCAGATTGCTAAGCTCCAAGTGTCATAAATCATGTCTGAACGATTATTTCAACTATTGCTTAATCTGCTGATTATTTTCTGGAGTCATCAATTAATCGTTTGTTCTGGGAAACGTCAGAAAATAATGAAAAATGCCCATCACAAATATCTTAAGTCTCAAATCTCAAATTGCTTATTTGGTATAACCAACCATCTAAATCCCATAAATATTCAATTTACTATAATGTAAAACAAGGAAAAGCAGCAGTTTCTCGCATTTGAATAACCGGAACTTGCGTTGGCATTTTTGCGTGAAAAATGACTTAAAATTATTAGAGGATTATAAAAAATAGCTGTCGATTAATTTCCTGTCGATCAAATAATCACTTTATCGAGTAATCATTTCAGGTGTGGAGCTAATTTCTATGTAATTAAGGTGTCAAAGTAGACAGAAAATCATTACGGATGGACACACACTAATACACCAGCGGTAGTATTGTTAAATGATCTTTCAGACTTCAGTTAACGATAACTTTATTTTACAGTATGAGAACATGTGCTATTATAATTTGAGGTTAACTTACTTGCTAGTTAGCTTTCTCAGCACAGTTTTGAATAAACGTTACCACAACGCTACACCTCTTATATTAACAATATCAAGGTGAGATCTCTTTAGTTAGAGGCGAGCTTTCTCTTTATTAAAACAAAACTAGCTTAGTTCCTACCTGCTGAGCAGTAACTTAGTTGTTTCTGAGGGTGACCAACGTGCCGATGCTAAATTAACAGCTAAGCTAACCTGCATCGGTGAGCTAACGTTCAAGTCCAACGTACAGTCCCTATTCAGACTTTGAATCTTTGTTGCTATTTTTGAAAAAATAATATCATGCGATGTCTTGTATTGTCGATTAACGTGACTTCCACATGTGGTTAATGACCCTCTATGTTTTCAGTGCTTTAGCTAAGGAAGTAGAGAGAAAAGCAACACGGTTATTGGTTGCTGTGACCGGAAAAGGCGGAGCGAAGAGCTTCTTCTTCGCTTGATTTTCTTCTTCTTCTTCTTCTTCCAACCTGACCTGAGGTGAAGTGATGTGCCAGACCCTCTTGTCTCATAACTTGGGCTTCTGTTTACAATTAGGCTATTTCTGCTTTTGTGTTGTGTTTTACATGTTGTGTTCCAAACTCTCTCATAAGCCACTTATTGATTGTGAGAAACCATATACCAATATTATTCAGTGTATTTAAGTATGTTATTTAAGTAGCCTCTGCTCTTTCTCCAGTTACTTTCATAGACCAACCAGTTTCTTTAGCCAGTACAAGATCAGTCCTGATGGTAGTATTCACCAAATAATGTTTATGCAGATATCATACACATTGATATTTGTAATAGTTAAGATTTAGTGAAGAATTAGTTAATTGTGTTTTATCTATCTATTTATCTATCTGTGTAAATGGTATGTGTGTGTAAACATTAAATGGATCACACGTTGAATGGGTTAGATGTTTGTAAATGATGGCTGTTAATGACATGACAATTATCTCTGGTTTTCAAAACCCCAAATTTGCAATAGGGTTCATTGGCAGCACATATTAATTGTTCTTTTCAGTTTTTTACGGTTTTGTTATGTTGCTTATGTTTGCAACAAGCCCATTCAGCTGGCTGTCTTTTTTTCCCTTTTATTCTATTTTCTGGCAACAGGGCTTATCTATATTTGTTTAAAGAGGGCTCTGGGGAGGATTAAATTACATTACAATGCACCAGTCAAAATCAAAAAGTGAATATTCAGATATTTCTAGTAAGGAAGACCTGTTTTTCAATATTTTAAACCTTTTTCATAATGTAGATGCCCTTGGATGTATGATGGATTATTCCAGAAGAAACCGCATCTATTTGAGCTTGTTTCTCACATGAAGCAGCCAAATTCAAACCTTATATCCTGTGAAAACCTATCCGAGCCTACACCCAGCCGGATCTGATCTGCTGACGTGTCGGCTCCTTCAGCCCAGTGCTCATGCTCCAGCAGCGGAATCAAGCCAGTCAACAAAACTGCCAGCATGGCAGCAAAACACTTCTACCGACAAGGCTTTTTATTACTTTTATTTAATTTTATTTCAACCGCAGCCTTGGAAAAAAGGTTCTCCGACTTTAAAAGATGCGCCGATGAGGAGTGCAGCAGTAAGTTTGCTGGCTTGTTGTTACTACGAGCTCATCAGGACTTAAAGGATGCAGTATTCCCACATCCCGATACTACAGCTAGCCATAAACTGCGCCTTATCTCTAGACCTGTTGCCAGTCGATATCTGCGACCTGGATAACCTGCCGTTGTTAAGCTGTGTGCTGCTCATTGCAAACAGGGCAAGCTAATGTTAACATTAGACATTAGCTTGGGGAGGTTATTCGTTCAGTCGCAGCCTGCGTTTACTTGGCCGGTTGCCTGGCAGGTCCGGCCTGCCTTGTTGGGTGGATAGTGGTAGCTAATGTTAGCAGCTAATTAGCCACCGGCCGGCTTGGGCAAACGCTCTGCTAATGTTAGTAGGTGGACAAACAATAGTTAACTTTAGCTAACAAAGTACACGCCTCGCTAGCTCTATTGTTAGGCAACATTAGCTTTGGTTGTTACTTCTCACCTTGTTGCTAATGCTACATAGACTAACGTTACTATAGATTGCGTAGCAGCAAACTAACGTTAGCTTTAGGCGACGATCTGATTGAGAATTCAAATTAACGTACTGTTAACCCATGTTTACATTTCAGTATTCATTGCTAGATTTAAACCAACACAGGTCAAGTCTGAGGGGACTGTTAGAGTTGTTGTTGCAGACAATGTTCACCTAAAAATATCACCCAAAGTGTTAACCACAACTTAAAAGGCTGGTGAAGGTGATGAGAACGTGTTATATTGGCGACATATCATCAGAGAAAGCTGGTGTTGAGTCATAAAACAATAAAGATTAGACACATTAACACATAAAACAAACAAAGTCACAAACAGTGAGAAAGGCTCAAGTAGATCAGTTACTTTGCTCCTCATTTTCTAATGAGGAAATGTTTTAAACCAATAAAAGACTAAAGACAGGACTAAACCCATGATATTTTGGTTTCAATACCAGCAGCAGAATGCCATGCAGATAGTTAACTCTTTACTTGTTTGATGTCTCCTTTAGTTACATAAGTTTCAGTCTGGTTTTGTGAAAAGGGCAATATTGTAGAGCTGAAACAATTAGTCGATTGACAGAAAATTATATTATCAGTTAAGTAATTTTTCAGCAAATAATGAATTGGTTCCAGTGTTTCAAATCTGAATATGTTCTGTTTTTTTTAATCATCTATTACATTAAACCATATATTTTTGAGTTTGGTTGGACAAAACAAGACATTTGAATAACCAACTTGGGCTTTGGGAAATTGTAATGAGCGTTTTTTGCTATTTTCTGACAATACATGGACCAAATGCTTGACCAATTAATGGAGGAAATAATTAACAGATCAATTGATAATGAAAATAATCGTCAGTTGCAAACCTATGATATTATGAGTGAACCCCAAAAAAGGTTGTATGTTTCCCTTTGGCTGAATGCATCTTGGCATCTGTTGCATTCTTGAAATGAGTACTATGTGAAAAAGCTTACCTTTTTGCTTACCACCTAATGCTTCATATTTTGCTTTCCCAGTGCTTCTGTGTCGGGGAAAAGCTGTGAAAGATTTCTCGGGACCAGACTGTCGGTTCCTGTCAGTCAAGAAATCAGAAACTATCTATGTATACTACAAATTGTCAGGCAGAAGGACCGACATATGGGCTGGAAGTGTATGTATACTATGGTTAATATTTAATCAGTACTGGTTAACATCTAAGTTTGGGTATGTAGTTATAATCCTCAACCCGTTCTCTTCTTGTATTTGTCAATAGGTTGGAAGTCACTTTGGCTATTTCCCAAAGGACCTTCTTGCAGTTAACCACATTTATACTGACAATGAACTTGAAGTTCCAGCAGAGGTATGAAAATATGTTGCTGACTAACTGAATTAAAATGCAATCTGAAATACAATTGGGCTTTCAAACTATCAATACAATGGCACTCCCTGCAATTCCCATGCATATTTTTTATAATTTAAATTTTTTGTCTTCTTTTCAGGAAACAGATTTCGTCTGTTTTGACACTGGATATGATAAGTTTGACAATTACGACATAGATGTACTGTTAGGCTCCTCACTGGAGGAGAATGAGAGTGAAAACAAGGGAACATCTGACCAAATCCACATGGCAGAGGTTGCACAGAAAGAAACACAGCCATCAGCAGACGAGGCAACTGACAGTGAAAAACAAACTGAGCATCACGATAATTCTGATGATCTTGATAAAGTCCCAGATGATCAAAGTGCCTCTTTACCTGAACTTAACGTGGCCACTGAACCACCTTCTACAAAAGTAGTAGAGTCTGATACAGGAGCTACACCTGATGCTACTAAAAGAGCTGCAGAAGTTGAGCAAAAAAACGCAGTAGAGTCTGTACTTGAAAATTTTGTGTCAGAAAGGAGTGAAACCAAAGATGCACCCGTAACATCTGAAGTGGAATCTGGGCCCAAAGATGATTTCGTTTCACACAACGAACCAGTCTCGATTTCTGAAGGAATGCAAATCCCTGAGTTAAAAACTACCCTTGGAACAACTTTTGATGCTGTTGCCTCTGATGAAGAAATCACTAAGAAAGTTACCCCATATGAAGAGGAGGAAAGCAACTATGTGGAGAATCCTCCCAAAGATGACATTGATGGTAAAGTAGAAACTCCATTGCTGTCTTTCTCTGAACAAACCATGAAAACTCCAGCGTCTGATTCCCTCAAAATTTCTGAAGGAGTGCAAATCCCTGAGTTAAAAACTACCCTTGGAACAACTTTTGATGCTGTCACCACTGATGAAGAAGTCACCAAGAAAGTTACACCATATGAAGAGGAGGAAAGCAACTATGTGGAGAATCCTCCCAAAGATGACATTGATGGTAAAGTAGAAACTCCATTGCTGTCTTTCTCTGAACAAACCATGAAAACTCCAGCGTCTGATTCCCTCAAAATTTCTGAAGGAGTGCAAATCCCTGAGTTAAAAACTACCCTTGGAACAACTTTTGATGCTGTCACCACTGATGAAGAAGTCACCAAGAAAGTTACACCATATGAAGAGGAGGAAAGCAACTATGTGGAGAATCCTCCCAAAGATGACATTGATGGTAAAGTAGAAACTCCATTGCTGTCTTTCTCTGAACAAACCATGAAAACTCCAGCGTCTGATTCCCTCAAAATTTCTGAAGGAGTGCAAATCCCTGAGTTAAAAACTACCCTTGGAACAACTTTTGATGCTGTCACCACTGATGAAGAAGTCACCAAGAAAGTTACACCATATGAAGAGGAGGAAAGCAACTATGTGGAGAATCCTCCCAAAGATGACATTGATGGTAAAGTAGAAACTCCATTGCTGTCTTTCTCTGAACAAACCATGAAAACTCCAGCGTCTGATTCCCTCAAAATTTCTGAAGGAGTGCAAATCCCTGAGTTAAAAACTACCCTTGGAACAACTTTTGATGCTGTCACCACTGATGAAGAAGTCACCAAGAAAGTTACACCATATGAAGAGGAGGAAAGCAACTATGTGGAGAATCCTCCCAAAGATGACATTGATGGTAAAGTAGAAACTCCATTGCTGTCTTTCTCTGAACAAACCATGAAAACTCCAGCGTCTGATTCCCTCAAAATTTCTGAAGGAGTGCAAATCCCTGAGTTAAAAACTACCCTTGGAACAACTTTTGATGCTGTCACCTCTGATGAAGAAGTCACCAAGAAAGTTACACCATATGAAGAGGAAGAAAGCAAAGATGTGGAAAATCCTCCCAAAGATGACATTGATATTAAAGTAGAAACTCCATTGCTGTCTTTCGCTGAAGAAACCGTGAACACTCCAGCATCTGATTCCCTCGAAAAGCATGAAAGTCCTCCAACAACACCCGATGATAAACCAGAGACTGCAGAGGAGAAGAACATGTGGACATCATTTGGAGATACTGTTTTTTCAGTTGTCACTGGGGTAGAGACGACAGCACAAGATTTTAGTTCAGAGGAAGATGAAGATGACGAGGATGAGGAAGAAGAAGAAGAAGAAGCCCCTCTGCATTTTGAGGAAGCAAAAAAAGACATAAAAGAACCAGTATTTGTAGAATCACCAAAACAGCCAGAGTACATAGAGCAAGTTCTTCAAGATCATCCTAATCCCAGCTCTGTACAAACTGATAACACAGAAACAGACAGTGATCATGATGATGATGATGATGATGATGAGGATGAAGGAGAAGTGATCGGACCTGAGGAACCTTGGGAGGAAACATTAAAACCAACTGATGAGCCAATACACCATCAAACAGAAGCAAGTACAATATCAGTGGATCCAGTATCACAAGATGATACTTCTGCCATTCCTGAGGCTCAAAAATCAGATCTTAAAACAACAGTTGAACCCTTTGAACACAAAGAGGAAGAGGAGGAAGTGTACAAAGATTCAAAGGTCAATATTAATAATGCAGGTGTACAGGACAGTAGAGTTGCAATGGAGCATAGTGAGGATTTAGACAATAAATTCGCTGAAAACAAAGCGGTGAGCAATCAAGAGTTAGCCAGTACCAAAACCGAAACACATCATGACCCGTCCACTGAGGAGATGCAATCACAGAATTCAGATGTCAAAGATGAGGAAAACGCAGTGGATGACAGCCTACCTAATGAGATACATGACCATTTAATGACAGATTTAGAGAGCAATAACAGTCAAACAGAATTATCTGTGGAGGAACGAGAGATTCATGAGGAACTTCTTACGGAGGTTTGGGAAGATGAGAACGATAGAGCGATAGAGGAAGAGATAGAGGAGAAAGAAGAATTACTTGAAGATGAAAATGCACTTTCTCCCTCACAGTCAGATGACACAGACTCTGACGAACCCTCACCTGAAACAACCCTGCCCACTGTGTCGACTCCAGAGCCAGAATACAGTGATAGCGTGTTGAGACTGACTCTGCTTCGAGACCACTTTGCAGAGGAGAACATGGAACGGATCCAGAAGCTCCTGGGTCTCAACAATCTCTTTAAAGTGGAGGCCATGTTCTCTGACTTGGACACAGAATTGCGGGCTACCCGTCTCTCGTCCACAGGTACTACACAAGACATTGAAAATGCACTTGAGGGCATCCTGGAAGCCTCTGAGAACGCTATCCTGGACGAGATTGAGAAGATGCTGGATAGCCAGGGCACCAAACACAATTATGACCAACATACGGACACAAGTAGTGTGGATGAGGAGACTGAAATACTGGATGACTTCCAGGAGCTTGCATTCAGCCTACGACAGAAGTATTCAACAGTCAGTGACAGCACACCTTTAGCAACAGAAAAAGCATCAGATGTTGACCAAGGTAGGTTTGTTTTGTTATCATTTTAATTTAAGTATCTATTATAGATATGGGCTGTAGGATTGACTCCTCTGTGATTGATACAGTCAGGTCTTACCATTGCATATTCTGTTTTAACCACTGATATGAGCCTTTCACAGACAAGTACAGTATATTGCATCAGCTTATGATCCGCAGATAAAGTGAATGCAGAATTTGATACTGTGGCACAGCAGATATGCAGCCCTGAACTGTCCGTTCAGGCCCTGTTCAGACGAGTATCCTGTTTCCAGACATATCCAGATTGTTGTTAAAAGGGATTGCAGTTCACACCTGGCATCAGAATGTGTCTCAAGTGACTATTTGTGCTAGAATTTCACTTACCTGCCAACAGTGAATTGCGGCCACTGTTAAAAAGAAAGAAATACATATTTATGCCTGGCCATACAGCTAGGGAAGATGATCGTACCAGCTATTTGATATCTCACCGTTTTTGTCTTTGGAAATCTTGTCCTAGTTGTTTGTCATAATCAATTCAACTGTACTGAACTTGCATGTTTTTTTCAGGCTCTGTGCACTCTGCAAAGTTGAATAAAGTTGAATAAGTGGACTCTCAGTTTGGTAGCAAGCATGTAGCTTGAGGTATTTCATCCAGCTGTATCCTCAGTGTACTTTGGCTGACATCTCACCTGCATCACCCAAGATGCATTTTAGTACATAGTGTGAACGGGGCCTAATTCAAACCGTGAATGACCACTTTTGTCTGTAATTCCCAAGATGGACATTTTTTTTGCACCTTTGCATTGCAGACGTCATTTAGTGTACAGCCTGAATAGAGATAAATAAAATAGTTCTGCTCCAGTTGATGATTGAACAGGCCCTAATTCTGCTAACCTTACATTTCAATTTTTTCTCTTACATTAAAGAGAGTCACACTGACCTACTACTAAGCAAATACCATGCTCTTGACAAACCCATAGACCACACCTGCTGTCATTAGATCAAGTATGTTTGATGGAAAATCAAGTTGTTAACCAGTGCACACCTCCTTGACTAATCCCTAATTGCTCATTTGTTTTGTTTTTTTTCAATGTTTTCTTTGTAACTAAACATGAATTAAATGTAAAAGATGACACGCCCTTCATTGTTGAAGAAGACAAGGTTAACAGCGTCCCCGAGGCTGAGAGTGATGACAACCTCACAGTAACAGATCATGAGGAAAGGCCAGCTGAGACTAAAGAACAGCACAGAGTTATGGGTGAGGTGCACAGTGGACCAGACGTCAGTGTGGAGGAGGATGGCGGACACTTTAATAAAAACAAAGACAATCAGCCGAGCTTCAGTGCATCAGACGAGATGCAGAAGGTCCCTCAAGCCACCCTAGAAAATCCTTTAGACATGGGCCTTGGTGTCGAGGTTGAGCACTTGCCTTCAGGTTGGTAATCTAAACGACATAATCAATTAAGCTTTTTTTTTAAATTATTAAGTGAACTGATCATCTCTGTCCTTAGCATGCATGTTTCTTTAACCTACCCTACCAAACGAGTTGCTCAATTGGCTTCCATTGTGGGGGGATTTCTTTAGATTTTAGGATTACTGGAGTCTTTTTTTTTTCCCAAGACCTCACCATAAATTTGACATTTCTATTCAAGAATCCTCACTATTTGTGGCATAATCAGAAAATGCAAACCTGCTTTGAGCACCTTGGACCTGGATAACAATAAAATATAACACAGTTAAGTACAAAAGTTCATTCTTGGGGTCAGCAAATCAGTCCACTCCATGATAAGCTCATAGATGAGTCTTGTTTAGTTCTGTCTTTGCTTTAGCTGGTTTTGGGAGAATTGTTTTATAATCACATGATACTTTAACTATTTCTAATGCCTGAGGTGACAAATTGTAATGGAAGTCCATGACTCACATAAACTGACTAACAGGTAAATCTTGTTCTGCCAGGGTCTTTGGACTCCATGGAACCAGTGTCTGAAATTCACAAAGAAGAAGTGGGATTATTCTCAAATGGAATTGTTTACATGGGCTGCATCCTTTCAATCATCAAGAGTAAAATTGCAGAGTGGACCATTGTGGTAAGTCTAAGAATTGTCCATTAAATCCATAAAATCAAGAATGCAGAAGAATGCATATTGTTCAACAACAATATCAACTTCAAATTTCCGATTTTTCCTGAACGCCCCACGGCCCTCCCCCTGTCTTATTGACTCGCGGTGTAGGCTGAAGTTCAACACAGCCGGTGCTGAGCTGGCTATTAGCGCAACCGGTGGGCCTTATTTTGGCATGAAAAGGCAGATAATTATCATAAGACACTGTCGTAAGATGGACTCTGTGCTGTCAAATTAATTTAGGTTCTTTATCGCTTTTTGTACTAAAATTATTAACCATATTTAAGCCTCCAGCTCGGCTAACGTCTCCAGTTTATCCGTTGGTTTTTGATAGTGAAAAGGATACGACGACTCATCTGTAATTTCCGTTAGCCAACTGTTGTTGCCATGTCCTACATAGCACCTGTCTCGACCATCTAACGTTGTCGGTGTTTGTAACGACGTGTTTTTTTTTTCAGACGCCGTAGGCTTTAAGGCTAACGGCTAACGATAGCTTAACTGTACAGTTTACTTTGAGGATAGCTAACGTGAACGTGCTAGCAAGCTAATATCTGTCAAACTAGCATACTTGGGCTAGTTCCGTTATTGTTTCAAAGACCGGCATGGAGAGTGATACATTACCCCGACCTGTAGTGGAACCGGATCATGTTTACATGTTTTTTCTAAATGAACTGCAACATGTAAGTGACAAATTGAGTCAGTCCCTTGACATGACTCCCATGTCAAGTATTTATTATGCTAGCATGGCCTGCTGACGTGTTAATGAACATATGGCTGATGCACATTGACTTCAGCGTTAGCTACTTGTGAATTTACTTACCAAACTACCAGATGCAGTTGATCTTGCCTCTTAGATGTTGACAGAGCATATTTAACATCCATATAGGTCTTTTATATCTTGTTTTCCGTGTAGATTAGAGTTTGAATGCCCTGAAATATATTATGGTTACAGTTTTGTATTTGTGCATTGCTATATTGGGGGAAAAGTAGACTTTGGAAATGCAGCTAGATGAAGAAAACATGTTAATCCTTCCAGGCAATGCGGTGTGTTAATTTATTTGTAATCCCTGCATTTCATTCGAGCCATAGAGTGTGTGTTTGTTCCTGTCTGAAAGGCCACACGCTCAGTTCAAAGGTTTCTCTGTGGTTGGCACAATATGCAGAGTTCTTCTTGGTATGACTGGACCTTAATGAAGTGGTAAAAATTTGGTCCATTTTGGCTATTGATACGATTCTTAAATACTTTAACCTTTTGGCAGTAAACAACCATTGTATGACGACTGATTTAACTTTAAAAAAAACAGCAGGAAGCCTTTTATAATACTCTCGATAATACCTTTAATAGTGCAATACTTAAGAATTTCATGTTGGTGTGTGTTGATTGTGTTAATGGCAAGAAACTTGTGAAAGAGCTGATTAGATTTGCAACTTTATGACTGTTTTGCTTGTGCGTTTTGTGATAAGCAGAGAGTTCAACATTCTTGGTTGAGGCATAATGACACTGCTTGGTGCACTACTTTGTTTTATTATTATTGTATGGTAATGCTCTGATATCTTGATAAGCTTAGGCACAAATACAGCAACAGTTCACTCATCACTTCTCTTGTTGTTCATCAGATTTTGGTTAATGAATACGCAGTATCTCTTGAGGATTAACCTACTGTAGGCTTGCTGGAGTGTCTCACTGTGCTTTGACAAATACTAACTTGCCTTCTGTCTCAATTTTTAGTCTTGATATAATATTATTCACATTTAAATCACAGTAAGAAGGGTAACAAGGGTACCCCCCTCCCCTCATTTACTGCATGCCGTGAGACATAGAACTATCTTCAAGAATTATGTTTAAGCAGCCTTTTCAAGTTTAATTTCATTATTCATGATCGTGTTCCTCATCATTCCTCAATATTGTGGTTGTGTCTGTGTGCCATCAGATGATTTCACTACTGCCAGAAGAGTGGAAGCCTGGGGAAACCTTGTTTGGCTGTCCCTGGCAAGCTGTGGTCATCACTGCTTTGGTTGGAGTAGTGACCTTCAGCCTCTTCTTCTGGAGGGTCGTGTTGGCAGTAAGTGTTGTATTATTGCTTCTCTCATCTCAGCTCAAATGATGTGTTACGATTTGCCTGCAACGACAAAAAAATATTGATTATGTATAAGTTTAGATCTAATCAGGTTTTGACTCTGAAGATGCGCACACTTAACTACCTATGGCTTCAGATTGACATAATATAATATTTTTCTTATCTGGATCCCTGTTGGACACTATTTATACACTTTTCCTGACATGATAAAGCTACATTACTACATGATGATCACACCATGACAATTATTTCAAATTGTGGTGATCAGACATCACACTGATCGTATTACTTTTCTAAACTTTTTTAGGTAAAGAAGAGAGAATATCTTGGTCAGTAACTACTTATTTTTTCACATCACATTACATAACAATACGCAGATGTGTAAAATCTAACTGACTGCTTTTTGTTGCACTTTTGTGGACACAGTGGATGAAAAAAGGCTGACGGAGCAAATTCTGGCACTCAAAAAAGAGAAGAGCGATGCTCTCGCCAAAATGTCTGAACTCCAGAAACAGGTGAGCTACAAATAAAAAATGTTATGAAATATCTATGAGCTGCTTTTGGTAAAAGTAAACATTTCTGTTTCTGGAACTTTCTCAATTGTATTTTCTTCTCTTTTTTTTTTTTTTTAGACTGAACAACTAAAAGAAAATCAAAAACAGTCAAAGGAAACTGTTAGTTGTACTATGAAAAGGATGCAAAACCTGGAGGTGAGCATTAAGGAACTAAGGATTCTTTTTGTCTTCGTGTGTTTGATCGTACTGTGTTGAGTGTTTTTATTTAAAAGAAGAGCTTTTAAGAATGGGGAAGTGTACCTGCTGTACCCGTAAATGGCTTGTGGTAAAATGGCTTCTTACTTTGTCGGTGAACTGTCCGTGAAGTTTCTCTCATTGCCTTTTTGCAGAGTAAGATTTTGGAGGCAGAAACACAGAATGAACAGATGGCTGAGGAAAAGAACAAATATGCAAAACTACTCGAAGATGAGAGGGCAAACTCTCTGCAAAATGCAACCAGGGTAATTGTTCAATATTTTGTCCTTTCTGTTATTACATTTAACTGTCGTCTCAGATTCATCATGCTTAACGGTTTCTGTAACAGATTGAGAAATTGGAGAAGTTGAACGAGAAGGTGCAGCTCAGCAGGAAAAAGATTCAGGAAGCCCTCGCTAAGGTACAAGTCCTCGCATTATCTTCTTTACATTGCAAGATTATATGAAGCTTGTGGTTTCAGCTTCTCTCATCAACTGCATGTATTTCCCACAGACTACTGTTCTCCTGGACGAGTCCAAGATACGTGAAGATGCCCGAAACGTTCAGCACAAATGTCTTGAGAAAGATTATGCAGCACTGAAAGAAGAAAATAAAACCGTAAGACAATATGTAGACATGTTTGGATATTTTGTTGATCACTCTGGTCTGTTAATGAATTAGTTAATTGAAACGGGATCATTTTAGATACATACTGTTTTCCTGAGGCACTCTCCTGACTTTGACTATTCTTACAGCTTAAGGCTACTATAAAGGGCTGGGAGGACAAACACAAGGAGCTGAACGAGCAGATTAAAGTCTATCAAAAGTCCCAGAAAGAGCTGGAGGACTCGGTGGTGCTCAAAGATCACAACGTGGAGGTAAGGATTTTTTCTTTAAACTACTGTCACAATTTTTCTTGGTTATCAACTGCACATATTAGTCCTTAACTTGCATCAAATTATCAACCTAACCCCGCACAAAAATGTCTCCTGGCAGGTGCTGTCTGAACTTCTGGCAGACCTAGACGCTTGTGATTCACAAAAAGGTGACACCAAAGTTTTAGCCAATGGTGAAGTAGCACCTGGTTAGTGCAACTCTGTTACTAGTTTAGTAAAAAGAATAATACACCTGCAAATAGATTCAGTAATTCTTAAAGTGCCAAAACATATTTAGTGTCAAAGTATGAATTATGTTGTGTTCAGCTTCATACCAAGTTGTTAATGGACTTTCAGTGTCTTTTGCAGACAAGAAGACAGCCATAAAGAACAGGATCAAACAGATGATGGATGTTTCTCGGGTAAGATTTCAAGATAACAATCAAAGTTTACCATAGTTACACCTGGAAGACAAATGTTTAATACTAACATTTCAAGTGTAATGTGTTTCTTTTGTTTAAAATGTTGTGATTTACATAATTTCTTTCCAGGTTCAAACCACTCTCACTGTGGTCGAAGAAGAGCGTGATCGCTTCATGACCAAACTACTGAATGAAGAAAAGACTAGAAAGTCACTGGAAGGTATGTTGGTCATGTTGCATTTGATGAAAAATTAAAAGTGTTTGTGGCAAAATTGCATAAATGTGTTTGCTTGTATGTGACTTTCTTCCTGCCTCTCTCTAAACACACCGCTGGATTTTGCAACAGAACAACACCAGGAGCTGGAACACGCAATTGCAACCCTAAAAAGCGATAAAAGCCATGTTGAAAACCAGTTTAAGATCCTCCAGCAGAAAAATGAAATCATGGTTGAAATGTATCAGCAGAAGGAAAACGCTTTGCAGCAGTAAGTGAAGCCGTAACAGCCAATCAACACCTTTTTTATTAGCTGCTGTTACACACATTGAAGAAAATCTGTGAATAAAAGCATGTGTCTTTGAAATGGAAAAGATGTGTAGGAACCTCGTGTTACTGTCATTTGACATTTGTTTCTGTGGCTTCACAGGAGATTAACGAAGGAAGAGTTGGAGCGACGCAGCAAAGAGAACATGCTGTCTGAGGTGGGAGGAAAAGCCCTCGAGGCAGAGGAGCAGGTTAAAGTCTTAAGGCAACGCATTAATGAAATGGAGGAGCAGATGAAGAAGACCGAGGAAGTCTATAAAGAGCAGGTAGACTCTTGTTAAGCCTTATTCATTTTTAAATGAGCAAGTACAGAGAAAAACTCTTACTGAACCCTGAATGAACGTCTTTTTTTCTTTCTTTTTTAGATAAAAGAACAGGAAAACAAAACTCACTCAAACTGGGTATGTTGCACTATTTATTCCCATATGCCAAAAAATGGACATTTAAGCCTGATAAGCTGAGGCATTAAGATTCTAGTTGCACACTAATTGTCCCTTTATGTTTCCAGGTAAATGCCCGTAATGCAGAGAGAGCGCTGAATCAAGAGAAGCTTGAATCATCAAAGCTCCGTGAAAAGTAAGTGCTGGCAGAGGTAGTTAGTTTTAAGTGTTTGGGTTGTTGTTACAATTCACTTGAAATATCTGAATTTTAATATTCTGTGGCTAAAGCAGAAATTATTATTTGATATATCAAAAGAAAATTAATTGATTTTGATGATTGTTTAATTGTTAAGTCATTTTTAAGCAAAAATAAAATGAGGATGTGCTATTTTGCTTTTAAATTGAGTATTGTTTGGTTTTGGACTTTTGGTTGGACAAAAGGAGAAACTTGATGATGTCACCTTGGGCTCTGGGAAATCCAATTTCCTGGAAAAAAAAGTCAATAATGAAAATAATAGTTAGTCTATCTATGGCACTTATTTGTACCTAACCCAAAGGTTGTTGGTTTTTTTTACTCATTAACAGACTGGCTGTGCTGACCTCCCAACTTAACGAGCGCCGTGCTCCTCTCTTCAGATCGAACTCTGGACAACCTGCAGGCCCTCGCCAAGGTAAGCAGACCGCACATCCTCCCTGCTGTTTTCTCATCCTACAGAGCTTTGAGAAGAGGATGCTGTTTTCTAATAAAACACTGCATTTCTTATTTTCTTGTATTTTGTTTTTGCTAAATGAGAAAGAGGATTCCAATGTGTTGTGGTTGTACATTTGTCATTTCAACGTACGGAGAGTCTGGAGTCTTTGCATGATTGTAGTGTATTGTCAGCTCTTTTCTTTTTCGTTTGGTAAATGGATGGTTTGATCGTAACAGGTGATTCATATGGGCCCTCTCCTGTGAGTGGGGGTGCACCATCCCCTCCAATAATGATAGAGGGTCCCAGGCGCCCTCCTTCTGCCCCAGTGGGGCGAAGAATTGACCCGTATGGTGAGTCCCAGTGGATTACTTCACCTTCTTTGAGATTCACCACAGTTGGACATCATCCCTCCTCTACAACCTTGTGTCCTTAAATCTTTGTCCTCTTGTACACCTGACTTCATTATTCTTTTCAGCTCTCTCACCTTCTTGAGTTCCTCCTTTTATTTCTTCCCAGTGTGTATTACATCCTGCATCTTCCTGGTACCCCTGTCTTCGACTCCCTTTTTTTCTGCTCTTGTTTTGACTCTTTTAGTTGAATCATTAAGAAAACTTCCTTTTCATGAAGGATTCTTCTGTGTTGTTGTTGAAATGTGCTTCACTTTTTGTTCTTTAAAGACCCTTAAAAACATAGTTTCTCAATTATTATTATAAGCATCAGAGTCCTGATTAAGCAGATTAGCTGAATTTTTAAGTGTTCTTAATAAATAATACCAAAGCATGTTTTTTTCTTTTCATAATTCTATCTTTAATCATTGCTTATTCAGTTGTGAATTAAAGATAATTCAATATGAAGTTTTCAGGGGCTTTAAAGTCATCAAGAATGCTTCATTCCTCTGACTCGTGGAGTAGAGAGGACCAATCTTTGCCCTTTGTTTGTTTCCTCTTCATTTGTTTCTGTGTCTTCCCTGGAAAAGTGCCACTGGCAGAGTCTTGAGAGACTTCATTCTTCATTGCGTCTTGTTTTCTTCTCCCCTCAGGTCCACGACCTCCATCAGACCCACACGGCCGTTACCCTGAAAACAAACACATCTCTGGGATGGGTAAGTCTTCTGCAGTCTCTGTATTTCAAAGAGTTCACCTTTGCTTTTAAACCTTCTTCCAACACTGTGCTGTTTCTCCTCTTTCAGACATGATGGGCCCCCGTAGCTCCTCACCTGCCAACATGGATGGATCTGTAAGTTTCTTTCTAATCAGATCAGACTCATTTTTATACGATGCCTTCCCACCTTCCACCTCAAGGCGCAGAGCTCCTACCTACATGTCCATTGTGTATGTCCTTGCTCTGAAACAGACAGAAGCAGTAGATCCACAGATAAAAGCAGAGACACAGGCTGAGGCCTCCACAGACAGTCCAGAGCCAGTGAGTATAGGTGCTGTCCAGTCCAGGTGTGAAGGTGTATGCAAGCGCTCCACCCCCTCTTCCCTAAAGCTGGATTTGGATTTGGGAAGAGATTCAAGGCATTTTGCTTCACTGGGGCTGATTTTAACTTTTTGGGCTGAGTGTGTGGTTTCACCTGTTCTCACTGCTTTTCATCAAGTCTAAACTTCAGCTAAAATGTGTCTTGGAAAATATTTGAGTCTGTAAAAGTTGCGAGTATGTGTGTCAGAGGTCGAGTGTTTGTGAAAGTGGTTTGATTTTTCATCCAAATAATCATGGTGTGTGGTTACTGGTCATGTGATTGAGCCTTGGTGAAATGCACTTTTTGTTGGGAGTAAATTGTGTGGTTTGTGGATCTCCTCACTGCATGACTCACTTACAGGACCAACTAAATTCTTGTGACTCCATTGGAAAACACAGCACACGACTCTTTCTGATTATCGGCCTTCATCTGTCGTTTTCAGGGCCCTGGATCCTTCCTAGCATCTCCGATCAGGGACTCACCAGGCCCCATGGTCCAAGGACCTCCACCCGGCCCTGGACCCCATGACCAGATCCTCCCTCCTGGACCCCACGGCCGTCTGCCACCTCCTGGACCTTACAGACCTCCACGACCCGGCCTTTTCCACCTCCCACCCGGTCCTCATGGTCCTCCTCCACCTCTTGGGCCTCCACTACCAGCCAACGGACACCCAGGTATGCCCCTGCCTGGACCAATGGGAGGAGATTTTGGACCTCGACCCGCAAACGGACATGCTTTCCACCCCAGGCCAGGTCCTGGACATGTCCTCGATCCTCGGGGCCCACCACCGCCACACTTCCGTCCGCCTCATCATTTTGGACCGATGCCTCTGCCACATGGTGCGTTCTGCCCTTTGTTTTATTTTCAACACGTCAGTTTGTCTGAGTCATGCTGTGAAGTTTGAGTGTTATGTCAGTATGTACTGCGTCTGGACCTCTAAATGTATCGAACCTTCAGGTTTTTGGTGATTGAGTAGTAGGCGTTGTTACCTTTTTAGGCCACAAGAGTGCAGGGCACACTAACAGGATGTGCTGGTTTTGAAAGTAAAGTAATTAATACTTCATTATCCTTCCAAAATATTAAGTTGTATGGTACATTAAGCAGATAAGTTAGAAATCATGGGGTGTTTTATTATTATACTTGCTGTGATAATGTTTTAATTGTACTTGCGTGGCATTTTTCAGGTTAATATACATGTATATAAGAAATTAATTGGAGACGATATAAATCTTTCAATCAGTACACAAAATAATTTTTAACACTAAGTGGTCTATCAACCAAACTGCAGCAGTGAGTCTGTCTGACTCTGGTACATGAACAAATCTAGCGAGTCCCGAAGCCCTTAATCTGTCAATCATCTGTGTTTTTAGTATTCTTTGGGTAGCAGTTCAGCATGTACAGAAAGTGTTGACGGCAGCGAGTATGTACAGGAGCTGGTATCGAGTGAGGTTGAATCATAAATATATACGGGTTTGTAGTACTGAACAATCTCAGCAGTGAGCACATACAGCTATGGTAAAATGTGTGTCAGTCACCAAACACACTGCTTAAAGTGAGACTGCAAGTTTTGCTGAATGCTGTGATTGTGACCACAATTAATGGTTAATGTTAAAACGTAGTGTAGCAACAGCACAACTAGAGAAGAGTCTTGGGATGTTTTTCAGCCTGTCTCACCCTATGTCATCATTAATATTTCCCTTTTCAATTGTTCTGTTCAGGTGTCCGTGGACCTATGGGACCACGTCCTCCCCTCCCTCCTGACATGCGCTTCCCAGGACCACGTGACTACATCAACCCACCAATGAACCTGCCTCCAGGTGTTCTTCCCCATCCTACACATCCTGGTGATGCATATAGTCAGGCTCCGCCCGATGCCCTCCAGAACTCAGCAGGAGCTCACACCGGCCCCGGACAGGACCTGCATGTGAGGCAGGAGGCCCCTCAGGACTCAGCGAGGCCAGCGATGGTCAAGCCTTAAAAAATACCACCAGCTACGGCAGAGGACTTGAACTTACCCCAGACCCTTCACATTAACAACCCAGATCCTGTCCAAACATAGGTCATGATTATTTTCTTATTTCAGTTATAAAAACTACAATGATGTTCATTAAAAAAACATGGTCCTTAAATTAAAGCAACAGTAATTATGTGTCTGAATCAATATGAGTTGAGAGGGTTGCCACTTTTCTAAACAGCTTATTGTGCAATAATAATTCATTATATGCCAGAGAATTTTCACTTGTGTTGATCTTTTAAAAAAACATATATAGCAATGATTTTTAAGGGGCAGATTTTTTAATGTCATTTCCTGTGGAAATTATTTTAAAAAAAGGAGAAAAAGGAGGGAGGTTTAGCTTCTAGCATTTCAGGAATACCTTAATTTTCCCAAAGCTGTTGCTTTAGAACCGACTGTAAAGCAAATGTGTAATTTGATGGCCAGATGTATAACTTATTTTACTATGTTGGTAGAACTTTTAATAATAAAGAATGTAAAAGTTTTGTCGGTGTTATGTTATCAACTGGTTACAGTTCACTTACAGTGGATGTATTTTACACAGGCTCTATATGCTTTTCAACAGGTGTCTTGAGGCCTTAGCTTTAATTTGAAAAAAATAAGGCATACATCTGTGCTGATGCTGCTGAGACAGAAACATTAACTTTAGTTTTGTCCATGTTCATTAAAAATCATGTAATTTATGCAAAAACTATATGTACCATGTTTAGCTTAGTGTACACAAGGACAAAAGCAGAGTGACACTGGTAGCATTTTAGTAGTCACTCAAGACATTGTCTGTTCTGTCTATTTTGCTTTTATGTGTAATATGAATTATGTACTTTGGGAACTGTCCCTTTGGCCCAAACACATGAAACTAAAGCCTCACAGCTCCTCCAGTCTGTTTCTTGCAGTACTCAAAAGGTGAGGACATTTCCTTGTCTGGCAATTACATTAAACCTGGGTAATTAGGGCACATTGTTTTAAGACATACATGGAAAAAGGGGGCTTAAAGTATCAGTTTACCCAAATTACCAAAGAATGTTTTTAGTTATCTTCCATTTAGCCATGCAGACAACTTTGGTTTAACTTGATTTTGAGATGTTGGAGATTTCTACCTCCACCCTAATACTGTACAATGGAGGTGAATGGCATGTTGTTTGTGGTGTTCACAGCATTGAAATATTACCAAAACTCTTTCTACCCAACAAACAGTCTCTATGTAAACTGTGTACTGTGAGTTATGCTGAATAACAGACATTTTTGGAAAGATATGTTACTGCTCAATTATGTAAATGTCATTTTTAAATGCTGTAAGAACCACAACTGAAATTCCCTTTCTCTTCATTGGGTTGGGGCGAAGGCAGACATCTCAGAGACGAGTATTTCAGAACTCTACTCAAGGTTCAAGCTTCGATTTATTCATCCATAAAATCATGGAAATCAAGAGTGTTCCAGTCCTAATCAACCAACGCTGTTTGCAGAACATAGGACATAAATACATAGATAACAACCTAAAACTATATTCCACAATAAAAACTTAAGAAATTATAGTTTTATGTTTTATTTTATGGGTATTTATTATTTATTTATGTGTTCTGTAAGCAGTGTAGGTTCTGTAAGCAGTGTAGGAGTAAATAAAACCAAAACTGTTTGCAGGGCTAGATACCACAAGAGGTAAGATGTTTTTTTGTCATTTGAGTGAACTGACCTTTTAATAATAGCTTAAAGAAGGTGAACATATGACATTTAACAATGAAAATGCTTTTAAAAAACATTTAGTGTTTCAAGGAACAATTTTAAATGTTTCTTTTTGAGAAAGGAATACATCAGATTGAGGAATAAAGCAACTTGGAAAACCTTTTCGAGAGCATGAAAAACAGAAAACTGAGCTCTTATTGAAGAGGATTGTCTAAAGCCTTGAATGCATATTTAATGTAGGAGTGATCCTCAGTCCTCAACTGAGCAATATAACAAGTTAGTAACGTTCAGGGGCTTATTAATATTTGCATAAAGCACACATACTAATGCGATCTGGATGAAATTATCCACCAAACTGCTTCATTTGTAGTTTATTAGAAATTAAAAGCATTGTAAATGTTTGATACAATTCCCCCTCAGTCTGTCAACAAAACTACAACACTCCACAGGTCTCAGTCCTACCACGTCATAGCGCTTCATACATACACACAGTTACTGTATGTTCATCAGTTAGTGTATCTTAGTTAATTTACAGTCCTGAATATTGTGACATTACAAAAATAAAATCTAAAAACAAATATTACAATGTAGATGTTTAGTGAAGAAGAACATCTGCAAAGTCAGAGTGGAAACAAAGTTACATGTAACTTCATTAAAAAAAAATAAATGCCCTTTATAACAGGGTGACGTGAAATTTCAAAATAAAAAGTAGTGGGCTTTTCTGAGTAACAATTTAAGAAAAAGGTGATTCTTAAAAAGTCAGTCCAAGAGCACAATTCCTGTCCTTTGACTGCCAATAAAGATGCGTCCTCTAGACGTAGTCCCATGTAAGCACTGATCAAATATAACTGTGTACATAAAACTTCTGATCTGCAAACTAACACTAGATTTAAAACACTTCCTGGCAGGTGATAAACGTCTGAATAATCCAACCTGAACACTGCATTTCTGCTTGCTTAGAAAAAAAAAACTGGTGCAATCCTGAATACAGGATACACATTCACAGCATGCAAACCATGCTGCATCCAGTTTACTCTTTATGCATTTATAAAACCGTACGAAACAGTATTTAAACATACTAAATCCAATACATAGTGAAGCTTGAACACTGACATGTGGGGACTGTCAGAATTATGGGGACATTTAACTGCTACAAGGTCATAATCTGATTAAATAGAAATCTGGCCTTTAAATCAAACTTGTGAAATATTTTGCCAAAGCGAACACTTTTAAAAAATAATAAACCTACTGTATATTTAACATATCTTTTAACATTATAAATGCCACTGCTGAATTAAATACTGTCTGTGACTAAACACCAAACCATTACAGAGTCTGAGTGTGCCACCAGGGGAACTGTGGACCTTTTTAGTGTTTAATAATATTATTATTATATATAATTATATCAATTATATCAATTTACAGTTTCCATTTTATGATAGCTTTAATGTAAAGACAACTCTTGTGTACCAACTAAAAGTTAAAAGACGTCCAACCCACAGAACAGCTGAAAGAGCTCTGATTGGCTAAGCTCCTGCCAACACATAACTGGCCAATCAGAGTGGTTGCTGCTTTAAATTAAAGCTGCACTAATTAATATTTTTATATCAACTACATAACTACATGTAATGTGGAAGGTGTTGCTCATGGCAACAAAGCCACAGAGAATTATCACCCGACTCTACAGCTAAGCTCTACGTAGCGTTTTAGTGTCTCTCAACACATCGTTTTAGTTTTACGGCCGCAACTTTACTGTTTTGGTTCACTCTCACAGCTCTCATCAACTTGTTTCCAGTCGCAGCAGGCAGCAGTTTTCAGTAAAAAGCTCTGCAAAACCTACTGTACGCTACCTGCCCAGCACCACAGGCAGACAAAGTAGCTGGTGAACAATGTAGAGAATTTAGCAGCTAAAGCGTCTGATATTTCCCTGACGTTGGTGGAGACCAAAGCAGAGCTAAAATGAGAGTGAACACTGGACTTACATTCAACATGTGGGCAGAAATACTACTCCAAATAATTGCTAATGCTGCTCTGTGACTGCTGGATGTGTAAATAGGTAAGTAAGGTAATAAGTTCACCTTATCAACTTAAAGGTGATAATATGTCAATGTTGTGTTTACGGCTTGTGTCCGCTGCCCAAAAAAAAATCAGTTAATGCAGGTTAACATTAAGGAAAGCACAAAATGGAAACTGTAAATGTTAAAATCAGAAAACAAACCAATTGCGAGATGGTACTGTTTATGATAAGCAGACACATTAGTAAATTGATTAACACAAAGTTTAATTTAATAGCCTTTTTAAAATCAATTTTGTGATTCAATTTTACCATTCAGTTAATAATAATAATTTAAGCAAGAATAAATAAAACTGATTTACTAATAAGTGAATTTAATCTTTTTATCACTATTTTTACTTTGATTTTTACAATGCAAATTTAATTAACCAGTTTGTAATAGCTTTTTAAAAATCATCGATTAAATTGATAATAATTAAACACTATAAAAGTCTATAATTATGGCACACTCCAAACTCCTTAAACCATTCTGGACTATGACAGTATTTAGGAGCCTTTGGTGGCTTTGATGGAGCGAACAGTGTTGCTGTTTGCTTTGTGAACTCTGCCATGACTTTCCCAACAAGTCCATTTGTTGGCAAATATAGTTGCTTTTAATGTTTTGCTAAATTTAACTTGAGAGTCCGAAGTCCAACAGCACCAACATATAATAGCAAGTCAAATTTTATAAAGACTCAAACTGAGCACCTGCATTAACTCACATTGTGTCCCAAAATCAGTGAGCTACGGAAGACTGGAGATGAGGTGGTTTAACTGCTTTAACATCACCCTGCTGTAATATGAAAGCCCTGTATCTCCAACTAGTCAGAAGGGTTTCCTGCAACAGAAGTGATGTGCACTTGACAACAAAATTAAAGAATACAAACATGCAAAAGTAATGTGGCGGTCTGAGCTGATGTGACTAATGTTTGGCTCAGTTCCCCTTTACTTTTTCTTCATATACTCATGGAAAAAAACACTACAACCTTGATTTAGTATTGCTGGATGTGATGAGGTGGAACACCACATTTTGCTGGATGTGGATGTAAGAGAGAGATTAAAAGAGGTGGTTCAAAGTTCAAGGCGCGCTGCGACTTAGCTGTCCTTGTGTAATGTCTGATGGAGATGGAGATAGAGTTGTTTCTTTGTTAGAAGCTGCAGTTTCTTCCTCTTGAAGTCTGTGGGCTTCTTGTACCTGAAATTTAAGATGGTACAGTATATACTTCATGTTTCAAAAGACAACAAAGGAATCCTTCAAATCATTTAGACACAGATACATGTCAGTTGACTCACAGTTCGATTACGATGGGGCCGGGTTTGATCTCGTCCATTTCCATAAAGGCAAAACATTTAGTGCTGGTAAACCTCTTTTTAGGTTTGTAGTGCTTGAATTCAAAGAAGATAGCTGCTCCTGGAAAGATGTTCAGCAGGTTTAACAACATGAACAGGAGGGTTAACATACTGAATAATTACTTCACCAGTAGTACAACATCTTTGAAACTCACTTTCCAGTCTGTTCTCTATTTTGGAACAAAACTTTCTGCACACAGGCGTGTCAAGATCCCAATAACAATAAAGGATATATTTTTCTTACTGTCCACAAATCCCATAAAAAGACCAAAACCAAAAATATGTTTGTTCTTCTCTCAATACTTTTTAACTGCCCTACCTTGTCTGTGGCACTCAGCCCAAAGCCCTTTCGATCCTACAGAAGACAAATCTTTAAAAAAGGCTCATACATAAAAAAAACAACAGCAACTGGGTGGGAGATGCAATATCGTTTAAATACGGGGATAACAGCGCACATGTTCAGACAGTCTCTCCTGGAAGACATTCATAGTGTTGTGCTCGAGAGAGAGAGAAGTTCAAACCCACCTTACTCTCTCACCTCCACTATTCGACTGTCCGACAAGCAGTTGTGATGGAGTACACTGGTGCCTTCAGTATTTACAGGAGCAGGACGATGTATGTGGGATTGAAATTGTGCTCACTTTCAGGAATAAGATATATCAGTATTATATCATATTGTTAGTGGGATCAGTTCATTGTTGGTTTTGGTATTTTAATGGGATTTGTTAACAAAAAGAAAACCATGGAATATAGCCAGAATTATCCTTTAAATTGTGTAAGGAATTTTGTGATGTAGGAATTCAGTGTTTTTATACTGTTACATTTATAGTATGTCACTAAAATGTCAGGTATTACCTTTTGGTAATTTCTCCACATGTCTCTGGATCTCTACGTCCACACTGAAGTGAATGTAGGTATCTTCCTTCCTGGTAGCCATGGGGGTGTCCTGCACCGGGTTCAGATCTACACCGTTCAAATCTGCAGGCAGAGAAACACAGAACATACGGCTTAAACAGCTGTAACAAACTCTGCAAGGTGACGCACTTCTGCAGCATCTTCAAAGCACTTGAGTAGCTTTTCTCCACAAGACAGTGGGGGAGTGAAGAGAGAAAAAGGGTGTGGCTGTAATCTGAGACCAGCAGCTGTGGAGGTCTTCACCACGTCACCAAACCCAGACAACACATATTTGAAATGTGCGCAATGAGATGGGAGCGTTACCTTTAACACTAATGGTCATGTAGGGATCGATGCACTGCCCGGCGTCCTTCAACCCAATTTTTTCAATCTTTAATGTAAGTAGTGTCATCCCAGGCTCTGAGGGTAACCGTGGCAACAAGGTACCTGTAGAGGACAAAGGTTACAGACATTAACAGTTACCATAACAACAGGTGGTGACATCACTACCACAGATTAGCCGATAGCAGACAACATTTTCAGTAGCATGCTTTTTACACCATCAGATTACAGGCTTTAGTGTTAAGTAACCATTTAAATATTAAAGATCTTATAATACTATATATACTAATACTACAATAATAGTTCTTATCAAGAATAGTTGTTTTATTTACTTTCCAGCACAGTAGTAGATATACATTTAACTTCGAATATGTGCAGAACTCCACTTTCATGTTCAGAAAGATCAATAAAAGAAATTCTCTATGATAAAAAGTATATCGTTTGAACTTGGTAAAGGGAACAGACTTCAAAAGGTATCTTATAAAAAGGTATCTAAATCTACATGCCTTTACTCTACAGCCAAAAAGAAGCATCTAATTCTATTATGAACTCTGAATGGTCACATTTTTTGTCAATTCAGCAACAAGCTGTGTGTTTCCACTGAAAGGCCGTGATAAAAAAAAAAAAACAAAAAAAAAACATCTGTCATGGAGTAGAGAACAAATTCAGATGCTGTGCGTTGATAAAGCCGTACCTTGCGAAGCTGCAAGTGAAGCAGGCAGGCAGGAATGAGCGATGAAGCCATGCACAGCACCGACAGAGAGAACAGAAAGACACACACAGTCAAACAGACAAGGTGTCAACGTGACACAACAAAATCAAACATCCCAAAACATTGATTAACGGTTATCGACGGGAGCGTAGTACCAGGGGCTCGCGGGGGAAACGCTTCTGTAGAACCTGCTCCTGCTGCAGCATCCTCCTCCTCCTCCAGCTCCAGGTTCTCCTCTTCACCTGGAGCGAGGATTTTCCTAACAGAGAGGAACACATCAGATATTAGATAAAACTTAATTATTTTCGAAAGCTCTGGAAAGATAGTAAGAGGACTTTGGGTTGTGATTATTTTGTCACACACACAGATCCCAAGTTCCTGCAGGATTTACTGAACAATACAAGCTCAAAACAGTAATAACATGAGATATCTAGTGATGGATATTTACCTTAAGGGCACTGGCTGGACATCAAAGGGAAATTCTTTGTTGTAGGTCAGAATATTTTGAATTACTGTTGACAAAAGGAAGAAGTTGAGATGTGAGCGGATCAGAATACCCAGCCATGACAGGAGGAGTAGACACTTAATCCCCAGTCACTACACTTACTGGTCTCCAGTTTCTTCAGTTCTTCTAACTTGAACTCCTCCTTTGACTGTGTGCACTACAAAAGAGCAGACAAATGAGACATTTAATACTGTGCATCTTTAGAAAAGTGAATTTATAGGAAAATATGCCTTTGCTTTGACCGAGAAAGAAGCAGAGGACACAGTCAAGGCATCAAAACGTCCTGAAAGTTTAAAGTAAACAGTACGATAAAGAATAATGTCCATCAAAATTAAAAAAAACACTTTGCACAACTCTTCTTCAGTACACGCTTCACTTAAGAGTTTCACCTTTCTTACCTTTATCAGGGTGGTTGAAGGCTAAATAGCCAAAAACTAGAATGAAGTATGTTGTACTGGAGAAGAGTTGTGTGATTTGTTTTAAAATTTCAAAATAATCACTTTTTTTGGTGGCTAGTCAAACATTTCTTAGCGGGGTTGGGGTAGCACCGAAAAAGGTTTTGACTCATGACATCATTCTTTACTTAGTGATCCTCATAATTAAGTTTTTATTTGGTTGTAATTTCCATCTGTCTGTAAACCACTTTGGTCAAACATTTGTTTTTAAAATGCGCTCTATTGATAAATTATTTCTAAAATTCCAGATATGACTATGTTTTGTTAATTCCTGTCATATTTCATACAGACTCAAGAAGAGTGACACAAACCTGCAAACTGCCACTCCTCATCTCCAGGCATGTTGCAATCTTTCCTAAAGTTTTCTAAAAAAGAAAAGAAAAATACACTGGTTAGTTTATGCAAAATACCTTTGACCTTTTCTGTGCAGAGGTTAAAGAGATGTAATGATTACCTTCTGCTCCTCTGTGAAGTCTGATGAATTTGATGACTGGACCTCTTTTTGCAGTTGTCTTGCCAGACTAAACAACAACACAGAAGTGTGTTAATGCTCTGCAGTAAAACTTGGGAAGATTCTTGTAATGTAAGGTGGCTAAATTATGTATATTCGCGCCCCCTTGTGGTCAAGAAAACAGGGTGTCAGGATGTACATTTTGTATTATTAGTGCAATTTTACATAAAACATGAATTATTTGACAAAGCAGCTCGCATCTTTAAAAATTTGTAAAGACACCGATCTTGTCTGAAAGCAGGAAACATTCCTCACAAGACAGATGAAAACCCACCCATAACAATGAGAGGGTGTGGCTGACTATTTCTCAATACTCTTGAGGAATATTGGCCCGTTTCTGCACTGCGTGACACATAATGAAACACACTACACGCAGCTCTGGATGGTTTTCCATGACAGGCTTTATGAAATGGACTCTCCCTCAACTCAAACTGATGGTGGATGAATCTGGGATACAAACATGCACACAGCGACTCTGCAACCCTCTGCAACAACTGCCACATCACGTCATGGATGGGTAGGGTTTGTTTACAGCTGACTGACAGCTCAGAGGCTATAACTTCTTATGAAGCACCATGCACCCGCTGTCTGTCTCCTACATGCCGCTATCTGGCTGCAGAGTTAAGGACAGATGGATTAAAAGGAGAGGAAAAAAGAAGCATGGAGATGTGCTCAGGATAAGCCAGCTGTGTGGAGAGGCAGGATACACATGTTGAATGCAACTTACATTTGGTACTCATCTATAGCCTCCACTAATTGTCCCCACGAGTCAAAGTCTGTGCCTTTCTTAAAACTGGCGTGCCATTTCTGAATAGTCTTGTTGACATCAGACATTTTGGCAGGGCGGGTACACGCGGTGCTCTCAGGGCAGCATAGCCGAGGAGGAGATTCATCTACGAGGCTTCAGCAGCAGCCAGCAGCGTCGTCAGCCCGGTTATCTGCTGTCCAGAGGCGCACAGACAGACCAGTGACACCCCGACCAAGCCCTTTCTGCCTGCTCACCCTAATATCGCATCCGCAAGAGAAAGGAAGTCCCGCCCGGAGCTCGGGGTGCGCGCGTTTTGGGACGCGGGGTCGCACGAGTGAACGGCAACAGGATGTCTGTGATGTAAACGTGTTGATAGTAGCAAAACATGTGGTGCTGCAGAAAAAAAGTGGTTACGTGGTATTTAATTTAAAGGTGCAAGCTGTGTGTGAGAAAAGGGCAGTGGTGGAAGAAGTACACTTTTAAAAAAAGTACAATATTTCCCTCTGAAATGTAAAGTAGGCCTAGGATAAGATTACACAAGTAAATAATAAGTACTCAAGTAAATGTACTTTACTTTCCATCTCTGTACCATTTAATTGCAAAGATGTTTGTTTTGTTTTTGTATATAGATTCTGCTTTAGCATGTATTTATTTATTGCTAAATTGATTAAAATTACACAATAACAAAATGTCAATGTTTTTTTTAAATTGTTTTTTTTATTTATTTGCAGTTTCAAATGTAGTTTATATCTGTATCATTCATTTCTCTTTAAATGTTTAAATCTATTTTGTTGTTAATTTATATGTAAGTTTAAACAATAACTTATTTATATGTAAAATGTATTTTACACCATGTCAACTTTTTGACTAGGTTATTAAACATCAGCCTACATTTAATTGTAAAGTGTTAATCCGTGTGTTAAAAGGACTGTCACTCAATTTGGGATCAATAGCAGGTTCCACTGCTGTGATTTGAATATTTCTCATGCGTCTATTTTTTCATTTCAACAAAACAGAATAAATAAAGACGTTACCAATGTGATTTTGTGACAGGAAAATTATTTAAAATTAAATTAAAATCT
This sequence comes from Macquaria ambigua, assembly GCA_008360985.2. Lineage (NCBI taxonomy): Eukaryota > Metazoa > Chordata > Actinopteri > Centrarchiformes > Percichthyidae > Macquaria > Macquaria ambigua. The sequence continues at coordinate 371,553 of VMKM01000233.1, read as the reverse complement.
CATTCGGAGCATGTCCTTATTGCAATATAGTTGAGGGACCGTGTATTTTCCCTATCCAAGACCCGATCACATAAAGGTAACACAAGTATCAAAAGTTTTCATTTTAATGGCAGCAGTTCAACTCATCTAATGCCTTTATTTTGAAAACAAGCCAAACGTTTTCCGGTTTTGCCCTGTGTCAGTCTCCATCTTGACACTGTGGAATAACGTTAGCAATGGACGGAGCAACAACACAACAAGTGATGTGTTTCAGCTCGTTTTAGCCGCTGACAGCATGAGATAAGATGGAGACTGTAACGACGGATTGTTCTGCCACTGAGGAGGATGAAAGCTCAGACTCAGAGGTTTTATGTTTGATGAGAGTCGGAAGAAATTCAGACTGGCTTCGCTTGTTCGAAAACACAGAGGTGCAGTTTGCTAATGCTAGCTAACTAGCTAAATGTGCCTTATATTAACCCTAAAACTTGCTCAAGTTCACGGTAGATTCTGTTTTTTCATATCATATATATTCCTCACGCAGGGTTCAATTTGTAGTTTTCTTTAGCTTGTCGTTATCGAAGAGTAGCCATATGTTTTAATGAGCTGAAAGAGCTAGCTAACTGTCTTGTTTTTGATGTTTGTTTTCGACTGTCCAGATCACCATTGGACGTGGCGTGGATGTAACCTACCAGCTGTTGTCTCCAAGTTGTGCTCTGATGATCTCCAGACTGCACTGTACTTTCAAGCAAAGGGAAGATGGCCAGTGGACAGTGACAGACAGGAAGGTAACCAACTCTGAATTGCTCAATTATGAATATTACATTCTCTTTTATTATTTATATTTGATTGATTTTGCTATATAAACAAATACAAACCTTCTCTAATAAGCAAGATGGGAAAAATACAAACTAAAAACAATATATAGACAGAAACCCTGTGATTCTGTGAATAATTTTAGTAACATCAGCATGTGTGAAAATCCCACTGTCTCCTCAAAATATACCACTAGAGATTACACTGTGTTATGTTGGTGCAAAACCTCATAATATTGGATTGCATTAGGTGTTACAGGTAAGTGGTCACTGAGTGCATGTTCTAAATATTCTTTGTATATGAATATTATATACAACTGCAGCTGAAAAAGATGATGTTGCTTCTTTTCTCAGAGTCTGAACGGCGTGTGGGTGAATGGAAACCGCATACCTGCTGAAGAAGCCCATCCGCTGAGGCTCGGAGACTCCATACAACTTGGGGTTCCTGTAATTGGAACCAAAGTGGAGTTTGACTACATCCTTGTCCAGCGGCCCCTCAAAGACATTAAATTCTACCTGGCAAAGGGACACAGAGAGGGTGCTAGAGCAGCCCATGTTCCCAAGAAGCCCAAGAGGAAGTTGGCCGTGGAAGAAGTTGAGCCATCTACCTCAAAACCGAAGCTCTACCGCTGCTCTTCTGCAGACAAGTCATTTGCAAAGCCCTGCCCTCTGTCACCAGCGAAACACCAGCAGAGGCTCAGTCACACCCAGCCAGAGGAAACTGGACCCAGCAGACTAGTCCAGGAAGTAGACCAGCCCTCAGATGGCTCCAGCACTTCGTGTGACCTGGACAACTTGCAGATGTAAGCCGCCAGTTTGTGCCTCTCATGTATTATCATTACAATCGAGTCACAGAGTGAAGCACCAGTTTTTCTGAGAGATAAATATCCATTGCAATCTTTTAAAACCCCCAAAAGGTTGTTTGACAACTTGCCACAGATTTTAAGATATTTTCAGATACCTTTTTTTCTTTTCAGATTCCCAACAAAATAGTCATTGATTCATTTTCTGTGTTGATTGGCTAATCGATTAATGGATTGTCTCAACTCTAAAGGATTCAATCAGCTACACAATGATAACAATTTTTTAACCCATTTTCCAAAGTGTGACACTATTTCTCCTTCTTTTTTCAATATGTTTTATAATCCAGTCCAAAGTGAAAGCAGCAGATAACGTATCTCCTTACTTGCATTGTACACCACAAGAAAAATATAAACATAGAAAAATATTTAATACTTGAAAATAACATTAATATACCGTATAAACAAATGTACCTGAAAAAGGTTTTTCATGTTGTTTTAATGTTGTACAAATTAATTTAATCTTTGTCTGAAATATAGTGTTGATAAATGAGAGGTATGAACTGCGGCTGTTACACACCATTATATTCCTTTTGGCTACAACCAGCGAGTTAAAGATACTCACTTTTGTTATGAATAGAAAGTTTGATCTCCTTTAAGTTTTTTTTCCCCCATTAATTTATGTTTGCAGGTACAGCCAGAACATTCTGCTGCTGAGGGAGCAGGTGGACGACACACAGAGGCAGGTAGCTTCACTGGGGGAAGAGCCCCGGAAGACTGACCCGCTCAAAGAGGAGCATGTCCGGGAGCTGCAGGGTCAGCTGGAGACCCTCAGAGCCAAGATGCACCGGATGGAGACGTTAGAAAAGTCCTTCAGTGAAACAAAGAGGCAGCTTGAGGTGAGAGGTTTTTCTGTAGCTTCTTTCATGCAAGGAATATACATTGAAAATAGTGCCTTTCTGTCATTAAATATATATATATATCATTAAGCTAATTATTTTAATCTGATCAATTTCTACACTTAATCCCAGTGGTATCTAGTCATGCACATAATTTTGGATTCATGTGCTGAGATTCAGATACAGCTTTAGCAGTAGAAAACCAACCATCTTTATAGTTCTTAACTGCAGAGCTCTTTAAACTTTTGTATGTTGCGTGATGTGGCAAAAGCAACTTAAAATATTGACGTCAAAAGAAAAGATAAAGTTGTTTGTTTTTCACTCATTTATGTGATGATAATGTGAAAATAACAAAGAAGGCTGCATGCGTGAATAGTAACAGTAACACTGTCGTCTTTTTCCTCATACCAAAGGCCTAAAGTTTCTGCTCTGTTTGTGGTGTGGGCCAACAAATTGTCCAGACACAGAATATTCTCTTTAATGGAAGTGTAACGTTTTATGGATTTAGGCACAGAAAACACAGCAACAAGAGGAGCTTTTGAAAAAACAGTTGGAAGATGCCTTGCAAGAGGTATGTGGAACAAAACTGGAGCTTTTATTTATTGTTACACCACTAATACAAGCAACCAGACAGAATTTATTTATATATATATATATATATATATATTTATTGTATCTAATTTATGGTGTTAAAATGTGATGTATAATCATGTTGAAATGTAGTCCTTTTAGAGTGCTCTTGTACGCATGAAATCGACTAACATTTTTGAAATTATTTTTTAATTTGTCAAACTGTTTTCTACGTCCTTAGCAAAAGAAAGTCATAGGCGAACTTGCCCTTTCTCGGCAAGGCTTTGAAGAAATTCTCTTGGCCAAAAACAAAGAGCTGGAAGTGACAAAGGTATGACCATATTCATGGTCATTTAAGCATGCTTTTTGCACAGTTTGGCATGACGTCGGCAAAGCTTTATTCATTTATGTATCTATTTTTGCAGGAGGAGAAAGAAAAGGCGAGGGCCCAAAAGGAGGAAGTAGTTACGCAAGTGACTGAAGTTCTGGAGAACGAGCTTCAGTGCATCATCTGCTCCGAGCTCTTCATTGAGGTAGCATTAAGAGTCAGTTTAGCATGGTGTTGATGATATCATCTGCTGTATTTTATTCCTACATACACATCTTTTACATAGGAGTACAACAGGTACAAAAACTGAATACAGCAATTATGACTCAATAATGAAACTATATACAGCTGTCAGGAAAAAAACTGTAATTTACGAGGTGCTTCACAAAAACATGAACACTTGTACAATAAAATTAAAGTTTTAATCTGTATTGATATCGTCTACAGGCAGTCATTCTGAGCTGCGCTCACAGCTTCTGCTGTCACTGCATTAAGCAGTGGCGCAAAAAGAAAGACGAGTGTCCCATCTGCCGACAGGCCATCCAGTCCCAGACCCGCTGTCTGGCCCTGGACAACTGCATCGACAGCATGGTGGAAAACCTGAGCCTGGACATGAAGGCGAGGCGGCAGACGCTCATCACGGAGAGGAAAGGTGAGAGGTGTGTTATCAACAGTGTCATTAGTATCCTACAGCTAATACTCCTAGAGAAGCAGTTTTTTTTAACTTCTTGTTATTAAAGAGAAACTTGAACAGGGCATATAAATAAAAGGTCAAATAAAACGTCATAGTCATTTATAATAAGAACCATTTTACTGTATTTTAAAGATTACCTTCCCAATGTTTTTCAGAAAAAATCTATAACACAAACCGCTCAAAGTAAGTTTTCCTTGTTTCAGAGAAGCAAGCGTGTGACCATGATGTCATCAGTTCAGGTCAGTGGACAGCCTTGAAATGTCCCGGGGGTGTCGTACAGTGAGTACAGGATCAGAGTCAATCTGATCGTTCAACAGGAAGAAGTTCAATAATATATCATCCTTTTTGGGTTGGTGGGGTGGTTTATTTTGAAACACAGATCCTGGGACTCATCCTTGCAGTGAAAACTGGAAATAATCCTGCATGAAGGTGCTCTGATGTTGCCTCTTACATTTGTTTCCCAAGTTACAAACCCAAAATAAGACTTTCAGGTTGCTATTGGGGTTTGGCATTAGTTCACTGATATTGTTTAACTCTTCATATATTGGTTTACATTTCATATCAAGTGAAATTGGACCAATATCTGTCCCAGATGGAGATCTTAAATACTCAACAACATGTGCTTTTATTTTGAAACAATATAGGGTTATACTAAAACACTGGAAATTTGACTCAATTAGACTAGAAGTACTTTTTCAACTTTTGACCATCTGAGTTAGAATATTTAAATATGTTAACATACTGATGTCAAGATAATTCTTTGCTAGTTATTATAATATGTAGTAAATGTATCACCCTACTCTAGCCCCATACCTGCAGCAGCTATCTGGACATTATGTTTCTTATGTTACTTTTTCCACTGTGATGAACTTCATGGTTATCGCCCTCAAATTTCAGTTACAGAACACACATCAAACTACAGTATGTGACATCGATGTAGCTTAGGATCATGCACAAGTTACCACATGGATGACCCATATAGCATTCATGTCTGACTGACAGTGTACTTACTAGAAATGGTGTGCAATGCCACATTCATCAGATCAAATGACTGGAGAGCCTTGATACGTCTGGGTGAGCTCAGTGACTAATGTTCCCCTCGCCCTCGACAGTAACCACTGAAGTGTCCTTGAGCAAAGTGCTCCACCCTCAGCTGGTGTGGCGAAGCTGCTCAGAGGCTCTGAAGCAGTAAAAGAATTGTGTTTTTCAAGGTGTTTAAAGATTATTTACACTCACTGCTTCAGCCTGTCTCGGCTTAATAGATAGATGTGCTTGTTGGTGGAGTGAGGGAAGAAGGGGTGGGGGTGGGTGGTCCAGAGTGTGGAGCAAAGTGAAGATTTTAAACACAAGGTGGCAGCACAATGAGGCTGATTAATGTCTTTTCTTTCTGTTGTATGATATTATTTTAGAAATGCTGAAATGACGGCTAAAATAAAAATGTATCCAACATAAAAAGCAGTATGTAGCATTGCAATACTCCTACTATGAATATTAGGCGTGATGGTGCTGAACCTGAGCTTGCATTCCCCCGATAAACAAAAGTGGAAAAATAAAATGCATGTGCTGCTGTTGGCGAATATATTCAAGGTTATTGATCAGAATACAGATACAAAGCGATTAAATTGTAAGTAATTAACTAAGTAAAGTTTATTTCCATAGCACCTCTCACAACCACACTTCACAAATATGCATTAAAAGTACAATAACATAAAAATACAATACAAAAAATTACAGGGTCAACATATAGAGAATTAAAAAACAAAATAAAAGACAACATAAAACAAACCAAATGCCAGTTTATATGGGTAGCTTTTGTGGCACTGATTCAGCTCATATGACACTGAGGGGAATTGTTGGAGCTGAAACAATAAAAGCATGAGCCCAGTTCCTCCTGAGCCCTGACCGTGGAACTTTTAACAGGATTTGGTTGCCACACTTGTCAGCTCTGGAAACCAAATGTTTGAGGACTACCCTGAATTTTTTTTTTTTGGAAAGGGAAAAACACATTTTGTTTTCTCAATTCTGCAATATACTATCTAATCTAAAACAGCAAGCAGTGTGCTCAGATTGATCATGGTGCACATGTTGCTCGTTCCTGACTCTCAGAACGTAGCAGGAAAATTTGAGTTAGTGTTATAGCACAAATCCCATAAAATGACCAAAACCAGCCATGAATTGATTCTGCTAACAAGTATTTCCTGTGTAGCCAAAACCTAATATATCTTATTCCTCTGTGCCATAGAGCTCCACTGTTATCCAAAAACTATTATAACACAAAACTGTTGCACTGGGTGACATGTTCCTTCATTACCGTGAACATGGGCACTGTAGTTTAATTTGAGTCAGTTCCACATACACAGTCCTACTGTAAATACTCACTAGAGCACCAAATGTGTTCATCCGCAGCTGAAAATAGTCCGCAATAAATACCCCATTTACTCCTGTGCGAGTATCGTTTGCTGAAAAGTACAGTGCCCAGCTGTTTTAGAAAATCGCTAAGTCTTTTTTAAAAGTGAATATTTGTGACCCGTTTTTAAAGATTTGCATCTTCAGTGGGATCAAATGGGGTTTGGACTGAGAGCCACAGACTGGATAGGGAAAAGTATTGAGAGACGAACTAACACATTGTTTGTTTTAATCTCTTCATGGGGTTTGTTGAGGATAGGAAAAATCTTCAATAGTGTCAGTCAGCCTTTTTCTTTAAACTCATGTAAATGACTTGTAAGTGGCTGTTTCAAATGTCTGTAAAGAGAATCTCAGTTTTCTTTTTCTGTTTTTTTTCCAGCAGCTGACTGTGGTCAGGTGATGGTGATCCATGACGACGACAGCAGCAGGAGCAGCAACAGTGACAGCAGCATGGTGTCCATAGACAGTAGCCTCAGCTCTGTGGTCTCTGTGGACACAGACAGTAGCATCCACTTGGACTCCAGCCCGTCCTACATTGGTTACTCTGATGAAAGTGTTGACGACGAGTTTGAGGATTAGCCCTTTTTTCCTGTGGGCTGTAATGTGAATTGGACTTTTTGGTCTTGCATTTCCTTTGAATGTTCCTAGGACCTTTTAAGGTGGTGCGCAGATCTCATCATGAGTCCAAAGGTTTATGTTTGTCTTTTTGTTGTCTTATTGTCTTTATTTTCAACTAAAGGAATAAAATTTCTTCCTATGCATTTTCACATTCATTCCTGCCTGTATGTTGTGATGCACATGTTGACTTTGTGCAATCGTTGATTCATTGTGTTAATGGTTCTAAGGTACTGGTAAATCTTATGAAATCAGAAGTCCTATCTACTACAAACAGTAAAAGTGTTCTTTGATGAAGCCTGACTTCATGAGTTGCGACGGTTGGTTGAAAGCAAGAGTTTTTATGAGAGAGACAGAGAAGGACAGACAGAGAACAAACCTCTGCTGGGAGGAAAAGGACTTTTTTGGCGTATGCGCCAGGCGAGCAGTTCTTACTGGACTGAATCATAGGCTCCATCTTTGGGTTCTTATAATACATCCATGTCCTCTTGCTGTTGATGTCTCTCGTGTGTGAAGAACAATTAGGCGACACACAAAAAAATTTTAAGCTCACTTGTGGGACATTTAAAGCGCTCTTGGGGGCCCTGAGCAGGTGCTTAGTTCACTTATGCACCAGGGTGCCTTGGAGATGAGAGACTGGACAGGTTGATGGGCTGCAGCAGGATGTTTCATATTGGTGCTAGGGGCGGCACTTGACAAGTGGCACAGGCGCCTGCTCTGAAAGATACAAGACATGTCTCGATTGGCCAGTCTCGATCAGAGTGAACGCTTGGCAACACCCACTGTTATTAAACGAGAGAGGGAGTCAGCCGCCCCCTGCCGCTTACGCCCAGTCCACACCGCCTACCTGAGCAGCGCATGTGTGTCGCGGAAACTCTTGCTTTTCATTTCGGCGCCTGTGTTAACAGTTTAGAGCAGCCACACAGCCTGTGTGAGCAGGCCTATTTTTTCAGTGTGATGCACGCGGTTCTCAGCAAAAATAGACATTGAAAATGATGTGTTGATAGTCATAATGACATCATACCAGCAACATTACACCTTTCATGACAGTTTCAATGTCTATCTGTAGAATGTCACAGACATGGAAAAAAAATTTAACTCACCACTTGTAAATGAGCACACACCTCTTAACCTTTTCTGTCTCAACTAAATAGAAATTAAATTTATAATGAAATGACACATTTTATTATTGATGACCGTTATCAAAGGCAAACTCAGTGTAGAAAGATAGGGTTGGCAGTCGCAGCAACGCTGTCTGCGTGGACATCACACGCGTGCAAGCCGCAGCAGTTCAGCGAGGAAGTTCACTAGTAAGCAAAAGCTTCCAGTTGTATAGCTTTTATTTTTTATGTAAGGCTTTTCTCTTACATGTTTAGATCTGCATGTCAACAGTCGCTACTGGAGTGGGTGTCACATATAAAAATAGATCTTCATCTTGGAAAGAAACTCTTCATTTTGCTCGGTCCTTGCGTCTTTTGGCAATTACACAAATGCTGCGTTGCCTAGCAACTAATGCAACAGCTCCTTGGGCTCTGAAAGCAAATGGAAGTGTGATGGCACCAGCCTCAACAGTGAGGCAGAAGGTGAAGCACGCAGTCTTTGTACTGTAGATACATACTGTTGGTGCTGCGTTTGTCTGTGCTTCTGTAAGGGGGCTCCACCAGAGCACTAAGGGCTTTAATTGTACCATAAATAATCCCTGCATGTGTTCAATACTCCAATATGAACTAGCCTGCACTCAGTAAGATGTATGTATATCCTGCTGCACTGTCAGGTTATTTGTTGGCATTCTATTAAGGAGTTCCTGGTGACATACATGAGCATTTAAACATTCAAGATAAAGATAAAGATCTGCTGGTTTTCAATACTGTGTACTGTGTAAAATAAACTGAAGTTAGAAACTTTAATTCCTCTAGGGGAATTTAAAGTTATACTTATTGATATTTTAAATAATACTTGAATTTGTTACAAGTCTCTCTTTGTAAAAGATACCTTGATCTTAATGAGACTTTCTGGAGAAATACAACTTAACTAAGTAAACTATCATTCCTTATACGTTATTATTGGAGTCTTCATTCTTTATTTATGTAGAATTACCTGTACAGTTTTTGTTTGGTACAGATTCAGGGACACCCAGCACCGTGATTCATCCCACACCGAGTCTGGAGCAGCAGCTCACAGAGGGAGTTTGCCTCCTGTGCTGTGGATGGCTGATGTCACGCCAGTCCATTAAAGCCGGAGTACGAGGGAAGCGTGTGTCTGCCAGGCCAGATTACATGAGGACGACAGTGATGGACTGCCTCGGGGCTACAGTTGGGGCCTCTCATTCCTCCATCCAACCCTCCATCCGACTCCTGGATCAACCTTGTGATGTCAGTAACAGCTATCTCTCTCTCTCTCTCTGCCCTTCCACAAACTCGATCAGTTTTGTAGTTTTGTACCTGCCTCCATCTTTGTGTGATCATGTGAAAATGTTACCCAGATAATTACATAACTGACGAAAGTAGCTCAGGCTGAAACTATTAGTCAATTAATGGATTGGTCGATGGACAGAAAAATAATCTGCAACTATTGATTCATTGTTTCAGTCATGTTTTCAAGCAAAGATTCCCCAAAAATTCACTGGTTTCAGCTCCTCAAATGTGCAGATTTGATGCTTTTCTTTGTCATATTATTGTAAACCAAATATCTTTGGGTTTTGGGCTGTTGGTCGGACAAAACAAGCAATTTGAATACGTCACCTTGGTTATAATGGGCATTTTTTAATTATTTTCTGATGTTTTTTTATAAACAAACGACTGATAAATCTAGAATATCATCATCAGATTAAAACTAAAAGTAGCGTTAGTTACAGCCCTAACAAAATATTATTTTATTAAAGTCTTAACATGATCATCTAAGTGCATCCTCCCATATCCAAACAGAAAATGTCCTGTTAAAAATCTTTTGTGGAGCTTCTTGCGCTAAAGGAACGGGGATTCAAAACTGTGCTATATAGCTATGACATATCTTTTAATACAATGTATTTGCACATTGTACTGACCAGTCTTGACTTGTGTGTTGCTTTACCAAACATCAAATACTTCTTCTATGTCCGATTCAAACGTCATATCCTCCCAGTGTAATCAGCTCATATGACTATGACTCATGACTATGACACTGGGTCCGTCTGATAACTATCATTGAGAAAATACAAGCTAAGTCAGGGCAGCGTGGTGCCACAACATGCAAGAGAAGACAGATTCAAGGAAAAGAGCTGTACAAACTAAAGCACGCACATATTCTCTACACACTCTACCCACTCATACAATATCTCTCCTGCTACAGCTGCTGATAAGACTCCCCAAATCTGGAATCCATCCATTTCAGTTTGGGACACTTTCAAGTACAGCATAGCCCAAATGATGAAGGTGTTTTTTCTGTCTGGACTAAGATGCATTATTCACACTACATGAATGGTAAATTAACAGAATTTTGAGGCTATAAATTATTTTTTACTTAGAGTACAATTTCATTTTTGTTTATCTTAAAAGGAAGCAGAATTTTAATTTATCTCAGTATTTCTTTACAGCAGATTTGGTTGGGGATGGGGAAAATCATATTTACTGTACTTTTCACATCTTCTCTGTGTTATTTAACAACAGTCAGGATTGTCTTAAGGTGGTATTTACTGACTTCTACTTCCCTACACCATAGCCGTGCACCTGCTCTGTGTTGTTGTTTGTAAGAAAGATGGATTCCCTCCAGCGTGTTCTTATCCAAATGGCCCAGGGTCCATATCCGTGGTCCATCTGCCAGTTTTGGAGAATCCAAATGTTCTTCGCAGCATGATCAGGCTGAACACTGCAGCAGCTCCAGCACACAGCCTCCTGCAACACTGATGTCACACAGATCTAAAAACACACTCACTCATCACTCACATCAGTGTTCTCGTTTTATGTCCAACTGTTAAAATATTACTGTCATTAAATAATTATTAGACAGACTTATCTTCATTTTGTTCCTACATTAAATGATTAATAGATAACAATACCTTAAAGGTAATTTGTAATTACTGGCTAATAGAATTAATTGGTAGACTATTTGCAAAACATTGAAAATCTGTTTTTTATTCTTGTGTTTATTGTGCCTGTGGGGATGTTATGTAGTATTCAAGTAAAACAGCATATGGGTGGACATCTGTTTAGCCTTCTAAAATGCATCAATTTGTGACATTACATTCAAATTTTGATCAAATGTATCAATTAATCTAATACATCTGCTGCACTGCCAAAAGTTTCTTAATTTGGCTATGTGTTAAGTACCTGCCAGACAACATGCAACTTTCCTCACATACGTTTTACAACATAGAATTATTAATATTTTTCACATAGAGTACTACGCAGCATAGCACATTATACCATACATACACTATATACAGTATATGTTGTGTATATCATACACAGCAACTAGTGAAGTCTTTGGACACTTGCAGGACATAAGGAAACCGTATGTTGCATTACATGAAAGTCGGAAATTCCGCTTTTGTACCAGTTAACTATATACAAAGATACTGTTGATGACTCAGAATTTTGACAAGAAAACTCACAATTTCTCAACTCTGTGTTTTCAAAAGTTCCGTTCTAATCATAGCGGAAAACACTGTAAATGCTAGAAGAGTTAGCTAGTCACAGCATGTTTGTCAAAGTAAAGTACACCGCTTTTCAAACGTCCAGGGTTGAGTGAGTGCTCAAATTTCCTGGGTTTAGAAAGTAGGCTAAGAGCATTCTGTTACCAAGGGAACGGATGAAGCCCAGACCAGCGCACTGCAGGTATACGTTAACGTTTGAACATTGAGTTGTGTGTATGTGGCAAACTAACTATAAATGGTACACAAATATTACCTCTGTTGATTTACCACTTTGAAGATGTTTTTCAGTGATTCACAAGATAGCCATAGTAGTAAGCTAGTCGCAGCTTAGCTGTTAGCTAACATTAGCGTGGAGAGCCTGCTTACTTTAGAGACAGTTTTGGCTAGCAGCAGAATGTGTATGGCAGCATGTTGACGTTAGCTAATGTCCATAGACAATTACATTTCAGTAAAAGTTTATTTAGGCGTTAGATGTCATTAAACAAACTATCATCACATAAACACACCAGAAAATAAGCAAGAATCTAGCTACAATCGGTTGGATGTGAAACTTTTAATGTGTAACTTTTTAATGTTTCTTCTTATTAAGTAGTGGATAGTTAAGTACAAAAACAATGTCCAAGTCCCCTTATCCTCCAGGAGCCAACCTCAACCCTGCTGAAGACTACAGAAAGATGAGGAGGATCATTGCTGAAGATCCAGACTGGTCCCTGGCTATAGTGCCTTGTTTATCAAACCTCTGTCTGCAAAGCATTGTGAGAAACTTTGAGGGTATGTTCCTTTTTTAAGTTCATTATTATACACACTTTTATACACTCACTTATAATATAAATGGAAATGTATGCAAAATTAAACCTGTTACAGAAAAGCCCATTTTTGAAGAACTTACACCCATCCAGAAAGACTTTGTGCAGGAGAGACTGTCTACCTCCCTGCACCTGCACGTGACAGCCAACTTGATCAGCGATGGTGTCTATTGGAAGCGATGCTGTGAGCAGCGGTGGGACCTTTGTGACGTCTCTCATTATGGCCACAGCTGGAAGCGGATGTTCTTTGAGAGGCACATGGAGAACATTATTGAGCTATTTATCCCAGATGTAACAGAGCCACAGACAGTTCTAGCGATGGTACCTCATTGTAAGAACTATGTCAAGAGGCTGGACATTTCCCAACTCCTGCCGCCTATCAAGGAGCCCCAGAAGGAGGAAGAGGAATATGGCTCAGAGTTGGCAAGTGACAACGAGTATGACAGACCGTCTATGGACCACTTTGACTTTAACATCCTGCTCGACAAGCTGACAAACCTGGAAGAGCTCCATTTGGTGTACAGGGTTAAACAATGTGGTATGAACTTTGAATGGAAGATGTTTGAGATGACTGACAGAGATTGTGAGTCCCTCGCCAAGGCCCTCAAGTCCTGTAAGACTTTGAAGGTGAATATTGATTCCTCTTCAGTAGTTTATAGCATGCAAAGTATGAAGCCTGATTTTCTGGTTTGTTGTAATTCAGCACTTCTAACTTTCTTGCCAGTTACAATGCATCATTTTACAGATATTTTACAGTCCCAATGTCATGAAACAGGAAAATTGTTGTTGGCACAACCCAAGCATTAAATTCATGCTCTATTTACATCAAAGTAAAGACATCAGAGCCTCTGGCTGCAACCTAAATAAGTCAGTATTTGACACAACATTTTTGTCACATAAATTTTTTACTGCATGAGAAGTAATAATCATTTGAGAGGCTAGAAACAGTAAAGGTGTGTGTGTGATGAATGACTTTCACGACCAGTTAATTATCAAAATGGTTGGCAATTATTTTTTTGTCGAGTGACTAATCGATTAACCAACAAATTCTTTCAGCACAAGTTGATATTTCTTTGATTTATTTACTTTATTTTAGATTATATGAAGCATAATCTATCGCTGTTCTGTATTGCTGGCATGTAAATAGCATTTATACATGTGGCAATTTCATACTGTCCAAAAAAAAATGGAAAAAGGGCCAGTTGTTTTCAAGTCCTGTCTTATCTATGCTCCCAATGATTCTTTGGTGCTACTTACCACATAATCTTGCTGTTCTTCATAATATTCTGTTTCTGCAGCTTCTAAGGCTCCATCAAAGCCACATCGAGGATAAAAAGTGTCGGCTGCTGGTGAAATACCTTTTGGACCACCCGTCCCTGACAGAGCTCGACTTTTCTCACAACCTGATCGGAGACAAGGGAGCCAGAGCCATCAGCAAACTGCTCACCAGGAGTAAACTGGAGACCCTGAACATGTATGACAACGATATTAGAGGCCCAGGAGCCAAAGCTATAGCTCATGCCTTGTCCAAGAACTCCACCCTTTTGTCCCTCAACCTGCGTCTCAACCGTTTGAGAGATGAGGGGGGTCAGGCTGTCGGCAAGGCCTTGATGAACAACAGCACCCTACTTCACCTGCACCTGGGAGGCAATGAGGTGACGGGGCCTACTGCCATCGCACTGTCTAAAGTACTAGTTCAGAATAACACCCTGAAGAGCATCAATCTCTCCTGCAACAACCTGGGTGTGGTAAGTAAATTGTTATTCTTAGATCTTTACTACCAGGGGGGCAATAAATATAAAGTATAAAGGCCATGTTCTCACCTATATCGAAAGGGTTCAAACTCTGTGCAGTGGCAATTTTAGGACATTGCAGACTCATCAGTTTGGCACAAAATTAGTCAAACGTGTATTTCGTTTAACCTCGGCTGCATTTTGAGCTGAATGCTAACGTTAAATCTTACAGGACGACTGCAGCTGACGGAAACCTGGTCATAACTATCCCGTCATGATCTGAAGGGTTTGACAAGTAGGACAAGAGGGTCATTAGACTTTATGCTCTGGTGTGTGGTATGTGTGTGCCGAATTTCATGGCAATGCATCGAAATGATTAGTCGATTAATGGATTAGTCGTTCAATAGAAAATTAAATTGCAACAATTTTGACAATCAATTACTCGTTTAAAGCACAAATACCAAAAATTGACTGATTCTATCCTGGTTTCTCAGTCTTTTATCATAATAAACTTAATCTTTTGGGGGTTTAGGATGGTTGATCGGACCAAACAAGCAAGATATTTGTCAACTTGGGCTCTAGGAAATGGGCTTTTTCACAACTTTCTGACATTTTATAGACCAAATGATTAATTGAGAAAATTATAGGCAGATTACTCGACAGTGAAAACAGTCCTACATCCATTAGTTGTCAAGATATTTCACTCTGGACTAAAGCGTTGGAACGACTGACTGACACTGCCATCCTTAGAGCCACGTCCCTAGCATGGACAAAAAAAATGTCTATTTTTCCAAAAAAGAGGGCACAAAGAAAAAACTGGAGTTATCCTTTAAAATTGTGTTTTTTACCATAACAATGTGCATAGCAATTAGTTCTTTGTGTAAAATTTCATCAAGGGAAACAGTGAAACGTGTTTTTTTTCCTCACCCTCAAAGCATGCTAGTGCCTGTAAAGGCATAGTGCAGTAACAGACAGAATAGCCTTAAAGTACAAGGATTTTCAATTATTCATAGCTATGTGTGGAAAACATGCAATAATGGAAAGCTAAGTAAGTGTTGTTTCCCCATGAGAGATCAGATCCTCTTCTCATGCTCTCTCCTCTTCAAGATTTCACTGTACAGCATATCTCTGGCTGGAATACACTGCGGAGGATCAAAAATCACCCACATAGCAGAAATGCAACGTGCAGTACCATCAATATCTGTGACCTTCTTCTACCTCTTCACAGAAATAGAAATGCCTGTTTCAGACATAACAATAAAACACCGGTGACACAGTAAGCAGTTCAGAAAGTGTGGGCTATTTCGGACAACAAGAGTTGCCGAGGGGGGATTTTTCAAGGTTGTCAAGACTGTCCTCAGACCTTTTCAGAACAGCATCCTGTGATGTGTTCAACATGGACATGCATCAGTGCCAGATGTGCTTGTTTGTTCACTCTCTCCCTACCTCTGTGTTTGTGTGTGCAGGATGGAGGTAAAGCTCTGGAGGAGGCGATGTCTCACAACACCAGCGTAACAGAATGTGATATCCGCTTGACAGAGGTCGATGTGCAGAGCGTTTCCTTCATTAACCAGGTGGTTTGGACCAACCAGAGTTTAGAAAAAAAGAGACATGCTCAAGAGAGTAAAACCAAGCAGACATAAAGTAAACAGCTCCTTTATGTAATACAAAACCAACTTTATTAGTCATTGATTCCTATCCACCTGTTTTAATTTAGCCATGTTACACGGCCACTGTATGCCAGCACTGCATCGCAAACTAAAGTAGCTGATTTTTGACAACATTTTATCACACACAAAAAATACAAAATAATCCTATTGTTCATAGTAAGTGTTGCTGTAAGAGGAGAAATCTACCCCGGCATACTTTGCATTTGTTAGCTTTACATTTTTGTGCCCAGTTTGATAGTTGACGGTGTACATTTCTGATGTCCACAGATAATTGGCAAAATGTAAATGATGTGAATTTAACACCAGGATGTTTCTACTATCTAGTCCCTTGTTGTTGCTTGAAACATTTTTAGTTTTGTAAGCCTATAACCACAACTAAAAAGCACAAAAACAGTGATTATATGTCTCATCAGCATATTTGTCACATGTTAAGACTTAGACCATATATCCAGGTTACAATACGCAAAGCATCACATGCTGAATCTTTTTGGGATGTGGCAACAATTGTCATAAAGTCATTTTTGACACATATTTTAGTGAGCATTTCAGTTTATTGAGGAGCATTTCTTCCATTTTGATACACAGATTTGGTTTTCAGTCCTTGTAATATCACAAGGGTTACATTGATGTAACATCAAGGCAACGTTGTGGTGCTGTTGGAATACATACAGACTTGTGTTGTTGTTTTTTTTTACCTATTTCTACTGGCTAATAGTATAGTAGTAACACCTTTGCTAGGCAGTGACAAAACATCTTAATAAATGTCACGTTTCTCCCAGTTTTTAATCTTGCAAAATGTCGTTTTCTAGAAACATATGAAGAGAGGCAAAGCTATTCTGTAAATTGATGGTGGACTAGTACATAGATCAATCTACATATGATTGTCATTTAGATCAGTAATCACTATCAATAATCACTCAACCATTTTCCTTAAAAAGATGTGTTTGCGTCAGTCTGATCATTCTGACATTTTCATTAAATAAAGGTGTATCAAATAGGATTTAAAAAATGTAAAAATGGGTTTAAAGGGAAACAAAAATCATTCAAAATAGTAAATGAAAAGCAGCACAAAGATGCTGTCGGCTGTGTTGCCTGAAACATTTCACAACGGATTATATTGCCATTTGTGACTTAACAAACTCACCATTTAACATCTGCACATCATAAATGTCCCCGCTTCAGTTACCTCTAAGTGTGCGTGACACATTCAGCTAAGCACAAGATCCACATCGACAGCCGTTCTAACCTCTCGTCTCTATTTTGTTTACAGTACAAATCCTTTCTGCCCTACAGTCTTGAAAAATCCACAAAAATTATTTAAATACAAAAAGACGAACCCCAGAGCATACTTGAGTGAAAGAGTACATATCATAATAACCTAATCTACTTAATACACATGATAAAGGGTTCAGTGCTTTGCATGACAAAAGCCTTTATGCTAACAGTCATCTATGGAGGAAAAAATGTCTAGTTATGATCCTTCCAGTCAGATTTATAACCGTTTTGAATCCCCCAAATATTTTTATTGTCACTGCTGTTACGTAAACATTGCACTGGTAAACACATTTTTCAAATCTTACAGAAGACTATGTATGTATATCACAGTGAAGCCATCTGAGAGGCTTGTTGGCTAATCATTAATGAGAGAATGTGATGAAAGTGACTAAAATCCCAAATTATACACCATATTTTAGTACATTTTAAATTCCTTGTGGAGTTTGCATGGTCTTCCTTATGGTTTCCTTAAGGTCCTACACGTTACCCCACAATACACGGACCAGTACATGATTCGCTGCCTTCTGACCAATGCATGCTGGGATATGATCCAGCCCTTCATGACTCAGAATCCGAAATAACTGGCTTAAGAAACTGAATGCATTTCAAAGCCTAGATCTCATTTGGTTAGGTGCTAGTTGAAAAAAAAATGCTGTTCATGTTGCTCAAAAGGGTTGCATAATACACCACCCATAAACCATTAAAGGGATAGTTTGACATTTTGGGGAATGTGCTTCTTTGTTTTCTTGCTGAGAGTTAGATGAGAAGATCAATACCACGCTTATATCTGTTCTATAAATATAAGGCCAGCAGCCTGTGAGCTTCACTTAGCTTAGACTGGAAGCAGGGGGAAACAGCTAAAAGGTAAGGAAACGAAACCTGCCTACCAGTACTTCTAAAGCTCACCAGTTAACACGTTATAGTCCAGCACATAAACCCCTGTAAAATCACAACTTGTCATTTTTACGCTTCAGTTTTTATACAGAATAAACAAACGAGATAAAACGTGTTAAATAGTGAGCTTTAGAGGTGCTGATAGTTGGATTTTGTTCAGACACAGCACGGCTAGCTGTACCCCACTGTTTCCACTCTTTATGCTAAGCTAAGATAACCGGCTGCTGTCGGTAGCTTCATCTTTACCATACAGACATCAGAGTGGTATTGATCTCCTCATCTAACTCTCGGCAAGAATGCAAATAAGCGTATTTCCCGAAATGTCTACATATAAACTATTTTTAAACATTCTAAGAGAGATCTCAATACTTAAGTGTCATGAACACCAGGACCTGGAGTCGGTTGCCCCAGCTGTTCGTAAGTTCAAACTTGGCTGTGTTTACTAAGTGGAGGTTTACACATCACTAAATTAAAATGGGTTGCACCACACAAACTAATAAGTAGAGATCAGTTGTTACTATATATTTTCACCAACTAACTGCCAGGTTTAACTGTAACTGAACCAACTAACCAAACCAACTTCTTAATACATGATCTATCAGAGGTAGTATGGAGTATGTGACCTGACACTTGATTGAAATGCTGTTAATTCAATTTACAAACGTCATGTCAAAAAAAATGACTAAAACACATTTCCAACTCGCTCTAAATTGCATCAATACTACTGAACTCTGTATATTTCTCCATGTATGCTGATATAAATTAAATATAGTCATACCTACATGTACAAAAGATGTGCCATTCAATTTAATATCATTATATGTAGAAGTGTTATGATACCAACGTTAACCAATTTACACATTACAGGTTTTTACTTGCTAAGACGTTCCTTAAGTTCTAATGGTGCGACCTGATTTAGTAAATCACTTGTTTGAAACTAGCTAGTAGTAGAATTTAAAGAAATGGATTTACGAATAGCTGGTGCAACCAAAATTCTGTTCCCTTTGTTATCTGCGATGAGAACATTAGTGATGTTATGTCAGTTTGGTTCAACACCCTGTGTTTGTAAACCCCTCATTTAAAAACGATCCGGTTATTACACAGCTGATCCTTGGTGAAGTAAAATAAAATGTCTGCATAAGTGCCTCCTGAACCTAAAGTTTGGAGAAAGGAGTGAGGACCAGGTTTTGGGATGTTGTTGCAAAGCAGAATCTTTGCCCTGAATACTATCCTGAGTTCAAGGGGCTTGCATAGATGACCTGTCAGTTGTGAAAACAGTTTTAAACTGTTGTGTTTTCATCCGTTGTTGAATGAAATGTGAGGTTTGATAGAATCTGGGTTTTTATCATGCCTTTAGTGTATTCTCTAGTATTGCTATAAAGATAATCCGCAACTCCAAACTTAACACCACACATGGAATGTAATGAGTATGGTTAATTGGTCACAATGTACAGTACAGGCTCATTATTGTGCAGACAAGTTGTAACAGGAAGTAATTCAAAATGTCCGACCACCGGAAAGATCCTGATATTTACTATCCTTAGACATTTGAAAGGTTTTCATGGTCTTAATGGTGGAAAACGGTCCATGCCAGTTTATCTAACTTTAACTCTAACTAATTCTTGAATGAGACCTTTGCTTATTTGCATCCCGTAAGATTAAGACCATTCACAAAGAAGAAATAAAGCACACTTTGAGTGATGAGTTGTGCTGTGGGATTTTACAGTTAGAATTAGCTAAATTGCTAAATTTTGGAAGCTAATGCCTTCAAAGTGTTTGTTTCAAAAGTTCTGGCATGCCTGTTTTTCTTCACTGTTACCATTAAACATTTATTGTTGCTTGGCTGTGAAATAAAAGGGCTAAGATACTGCATGCACTCATTTGAGAGGAAGTTTTTTTTTTAGTTCATTAAATTAATCCTGTCATATTATTAAATCTGACACTATCAGTAGTGAATCCAGGCCTCTGCCTATTTCTAGCGTCTTTGATGGCCAGCTCTCTGGCTGTCTCTCTGATATGCATCAGCAGCAGCATCAGTAGGCTTTTATGAGAGCTGTGTTGTAATATGAGGAAAACATGTAGGGCCTGATTCTTTAAACCCTTTCTATTTTAAACAATAATGAGATCAGGTAATACAACATGTCTCTCCACTGCATTGTATACCATGCGCTATTATGAGTGTAAATTAGACTTGTTTCAATGGGAAGATGTTGAGATGAGATGACTTTAGTTATAATAGCTTATGCTTGTCAGTAACAGTTGATCGCTAGGCACTTAAATAAAGAGGTAGGCTGAATACAAATATTGCCAAATATGAAATTAAATGGATCTTTGAGGTTTTAAACTAGCTGAATTGACACTGGTCTATTAATATTATGGTGAGGTTTATTACTATGTAGTTGGCCATTATACAAAATGTACAGTTTATAGTAATTATAAACAGTTTGAAGAAGTGTTGTTGATTCAGTTTGAAGTTCTTGTGTCCTTTAGCCCACCTGTGCTAAATTATTCATCGACTGTGTTGCTATATTTAGCAAGCCAGGAAGTATAATGTCATTGCAACCAAGCCGATTTCAGCTAACTTGATATTTCAGCATCTGCATCAGGCGTTTAAGTTTACACTATGGAAATGTAATCCTTTTTAAATGCATTTCCATGAGCACTGACATTAGGATTTAAATCACCCAGTTTCACATGCAGATGTTTAGCTGTTAGATTTGGGCCTAAGTTAACTTCACTTTATAAGAGCCATAAGACATGTATTTTATTTCAGCAAAACTATTTAGCCTTGTTAATTATGCTTTTACAAGGAGGCCGATATCTTTGCATTTTCCCTCATAGTTCACCCAATTCACAACTCACATGATGTGTGAGTCTATGATTTTCTCAATATTTCTTCATTTCTCATTCAGGCGTCCATTAGTTGTCATATGTGTGTTACTCATGTCTTTGAATTGTCTGTGACTAAGGTCTACAAATATGGCATTTACAGTAGGGTGTGACTCCCCTTGGTATTCCTTGGTTACTTGACTCTTGTCCTTATGGACGCTGCAGGACAGTACGTGACACTTTGGCAGTTTGGTCCTTTAAAGCCGCATTGTATTTTTAACAACAGTCTCATCAATAGCATCAAGTCTGTTGTTCCCTAACTTATTGACCGTACTGTAAGGACTTTCTCAGATATTCTTTGTTTCCTGTTTGTTTGAGGCTACAGTATCTTTAGAAACTTGAACAAATCCTTGTTTGTGGTAACATGTAGGTGACTCTGTTGGAAAAGGGAGAAGCAGAATTCAATATTAGCCCAACCCTGGTGCTGTTCCTGTATCATTATACTCCTTGCTCAGATAAGTCTGGCAGCTGTGGGTCATAGAGAAGTCTCCACGCAGGAGCCGTTTCTGTGCAGGGAGCGGTGGTCGTGGTTGAGGCAGCCTTCATTGCGATGTACAATGAGCACTGGGAAGTACAGAGCGTCCTGGTAGGCTGGAGGGTTCTCTTCACTGGTCTGCTGGCCTGACAGACAGCGCGTGCTCTCTGTGGGGCACGACTGCTGATTCAGGCTCCCGCTGCTCCTGAACAGGCAGCTCCGCCTGGAGCCGTACAACCGACCCAACGAGAAGCGGCTGGCGCTGAAGGGGATGCGGGGGCTCCCCGTGTTGCAGATGCTGAGGGCGCTGCGAGAGAAGATGGAGGAGCTGCTGATGGCACGGTGGCAGCGTTCACAGTTCTGCCTGTAGCTGTTACAGCTACCAGAGAGCTGGGCCAGGTCCATGAGAACTGCCTCTGAGTAGCTGGGCACCAGCTGCTGGTTGGAGCGAATGTGCCACTCCAGCTCAGTGCTGTCGATTGTGTTGACTCGTGGGATGTGTCGGCAATACGGCCGCTCCTCAGATGGTGTTACTGGCACATAGTCAAAGCCAAACAGCTTCTCTACGTGGTACTGTATGCAGGCAGTGCGGTACTCTGTCAGCACCCGCAGAGGCCAGGAGAGGGTGAAAGCAGCTGCCGCCCAGAAAGTGGAGTTGGATGCGTACCAGGGAAGGTGATTAGGGTCAGAAAAGGCAATCATATACTCCTTAAAGTCTACATTCTTCAGATGCATCCCCTCACGGGCCTCCATGTAGTCATCCAGGCCCTCATTCTCTGTGAAGAACCTGGCCCGCTGGGTCAGGTAGGAGTTCTCTGACTCCACATTGGCAAAGCTAAAGCACTTAGTGAACCTCAGCCTGGTGATGGGGAAGCCCTCTAGGCCGAGCAGCTGCTTCGAGATGTCCTTAACCCCACAGTTCCCATAGTCAAACTCCGCCTCAGCCACGTGGGTGTTGACCCGCTCGTGGTAGACCTGCGTGGTGGTGTAGGCATCTCCGTTACGGTAGCGCGTCACCTGCCGCGTCCTCCTGACATAATGGTAGCTAATGGCCTTCCACCAGATGCAGGGCGTGGCCTGCTGCATTCGCTGGATGCGCTCCGCCACACTGTCCACATCCACCTTGTACTGCAGCTCGTTCCTGGTGTAGCAGTGCCAACACTCCACCAGGTAGACCACGTAGAGCATGACCAGGAAGGCCAAAGGGATGTAGATGTAGCCATTGGAGCAGGGGCTGTCGTGGTACATCATAGACTTTCCCTTGTAAGCGCTGTCGAAGGAGAGGCGTGTGACCTTGGTCACCTGGCACCAGGCGATCACCCCGACGCAGCCGTACATCAGCAGGGACAGCAGCAGGCATTTCCAGTGAGTTTCCTGACACAAGGACTTAGACAGGGACTGTTTCTGGGGCCGCTGCTACAAAGAAGATGAGAAAACAGCAATAAGTCAATGGAACAATACTGAATATATGTTTTTATTCAACGTAGTAATTGAACATAATCAAATACAGTTTATATTCTTTCCTAGAAGTAATATAGCTGTCAAAAACACTTTTAGGAACATAAAGGGTTATATTACCTGTAGTTACACACTTCAATATAAAATTGAAATTGAATTGATTTACATAAGTATGACCTAAATATCTCTCAGGCATAAAGTTAGAAACAGTTCAAAAGCACTGGCTCATGCATATAAAATATTTAAGAGAATATTCTGCGTTATAAGTGCTTTTGCATAGTTTATGCATGAGCTGTGAGCCAATTGCTCATGCCTTGGTCTGTGCTTGTTATAATCAAAAGACTCACCCACCCTTATAATCAAATTCAATAAAAAAAATGTCTGATTAATGCAAAAGTACAATGTTAAGTATATGCCTTGTTGTCAGTAAGGAGCACTGTGAGCTTGTGTTTGACTGGTGTGTGGGTGTGCACATGGCCACGGTGCGTGTGTTTATATAAATATGATATCTGAGAACAGAAAAGGAGTAAAAGAACAGAAATATTCTGAGGGGTATAGACTCCACATTTAATGTCAAGCCAGCCAGAAAAAAAGCAGTCGTTTGACTCTGGCAGCATAAAGCTGGTGCCATCCTTTATCACCGCAGGGCACAGTAAGCTCCAGTGCCTGCATCAAGAGCTAGTCACGCCTTTTGGGAACGCTGCCACACAAACCTGGCACAGATTCAAAAGCCCCAGGAAGGATGAATTATAACACAATTCATTCAAAAGATTTGCATAACAGACATTGCACCAGGGCAGAGCATCCCGTGTATAGATATAAAACACTGTATGCTGTACTGTAACAGCACTGAGTCAGTGGAAAAACAAAGGTTGTCCTCTCCATCTCTTACATAGGACATGTCCATAGGTCAGCCCCTGCATACGAGTGACCACAACAGTCAAACAACCAGCATCACTGCATTGATGTATTGAATTCAACATGTCAGCTCTGTGCTCTTCGAGTGACATATGAGCATAAATAATAGATGTTCCTTCGCCATAATTATCTTCCCCACCTTGGT
Source organism: Macquaria ambigua (assembly GCA_008360985.2). NCBI lineage: Eukaryota > Metazoa > Chordata > Actinopteri > Centrarchiformes > Percichthyidae > Macquaria > Macquaria ambigua. The sequence goes on along the minus strand of VMKM01000233.1, from coordinate 347,557 downwards.
CACATGGTCCCCAAGTCCCTTGCCAACCCAAGGCTAAACCCCACGGGGTAAAAAGGGATTAATTCCCCGTTGAGAAGGACCTACTGCAGAAGGAGCATTTACTCACTAGCATCCCGTGCACGCTCGACAAATATGATCAATACAACATGACATACTTTGTGTCTCATGTTACACTTTACAGCCTCTGTTTAATCAGAAGGAATAATGATGAACAGTTGTGTGGAAGGAAACATCTCTCTGCATATGAAATAGTCTGTCATTTACTTTATTCAAAAAAATGTATACGCATTCATATGGACAGCAAATGTCCCTGTATGTGGCAGCATTTGATTAAAAAACCTGCGGTTAAATTAAAGAAGCAAGTATAATCTTGAAAGAGCAGTCATATATAGAAATTTTCAAATATGTAAACGAAGGTGTATCTAACAAAATTCAATTACACGCCAGCTTCACCCTTGACGAGGCCCTTCAGGAGCAGTGAGTTAGAGGCCAACTGGATCAATGGAAACTTTTTACTTCCACCAAGATTTTGAAAATGATTTTATCACAACAAATGACATTTCAGTTAAAGAGTCCCTGCTTAAGATCCTGACAGAGCTATTCATTAGGCCTATGGATAGCAGAAAAGGAAAGAAGTGAATCACCACATGAACATAGTGGTGTTGACATTTTTGATACATTAGACAAAGAAAATTCCTCTGGCCTGGTTGAATAGCACGAATGACCTATTATTAAGCATAAAGGGGAAAAAACCTCACGCATCTGTCATGCAGGGACACCCAAAGTAGGTGAAAGAGGAAAAACCACCTTTGTTTTTGATTCCCAACATGATGAAGCAGAAAAGATATCAAACAAACAAAAAACAAAAAAGATATAAAGAAGTTGCTCTGGAAATTGAGCTCATGGTTCCAAAATAAGTTTTCTTACAGTGTGTTTAATGAGTTCTGCTGGAATTAAAAGCTGCTTCTAAATTGTACCAATACAGATTTGTATTGGACACAATTATGGTGCAAAATTGTGTAAAAAGCTGCCGAGGTTCAGTCAGCTGAAGGCTCTATTATTATTTTTGACATTTGGTTGCATGTCTGTATTGTACTGTCCTTTCACACAAGAAGGCAAACAATTTGTATCCAGGCTACAAAATGTCAAACTAAACATATAGACTAGGAAACAACATGCTCTATTATTTTTTAGGGCATTCAGCATACCAGTCTGCATGTTTATATCCCGGTTTTACCTTTGTGGTTTACAGTAATTCAAACTTTTATATGTTGGCATGATTGCGGCTTTGACTAAAACACTTTACATTATATGGATGCTTTAACACTAACTTTTCAAAATAAAAGAGCCTTAGAACAGAATAAAAGTTGCTGTTTCTACAGGAAGGATGAAATCCATTAAAACAGCCTGTTATGTAATTGAAAACTTATCAATATTTTAGAAAACAAATGTTTCAGTCGAAACCTTCCAAGACTGGAGAAGCTTCACAGATCCTGAGACCACTGTGGTGCCTTCAGCCAAGTGCCTCTCACACTCATGGACACTTTCTTTTGACATAATAAGACCAGCTAGGTTATATAAAAATCCTCTTGTGTAATGGATATGTAACTTGTCCAACATGTGTGTTTTTCAGGGGAAGTCTACACAGTGACAGTGAAGAAGAGGGAGATACTGATTTAAAAAAAATGTATTACATGTGTTACTCAAAAGATCCCTAATGAATTGAATCCCTATTTCCCCGTTCTTATAATCTCTCTTTGTGACAGTGATTTTAGTTTCATTTTCCTGAGAACTAGTTTGGACCCTTTCTGGGACTCACAAGGAGGTCCCCGAACCCCATTTTAGAAACCACTTGTCTGGAGAGGAGACAAACAGGAGTATGCACGTTCACACTCTCGGGTGCGCGCTTGGACGCACAGGTTCATATAGCCTATTGCTGCATATTAAGCCACTAATACAGTTGTAATCACATAAGAAATCCAGTTTAATTCCCAAGCTTCCCAATTAACCCCTAATCTCCAAAATCTGATTATTATAGTGAGATTATTGGGATTCCACTGTGGTATCAATGAATTATGTCGCGCTAATTAAAGGCTGTCGTTGCCCCCCAATAATAAAATTGGCCTACATATTGCAAACAATGTGTCCTCACCTCCTCTCGGGGGCTGTCCGACTCCTCTTCGGGGACGGTGGTGGTGCTGCTTTCACTGGCCGTTGCAGCCGATGCTGGGGACATGATGACAACGGTACAAAAACCGGGGCATGGATCTCCTGATGGGATGGGGGGTTTCCAAATCAGGGTGAAACATAAAGACACCGAGAACCCCCCTGCGCATCATCCAAAAGAAACCAGTCCGGCCGGAGCCCGAAAGGAAACGCTCAAAAGATGCATCATCCCAGCATCTTCCAGGTGGGCAGACGTCGCTGGGTATCGCCTACGGGAATCCGGTCATTGTGCCTCGGAAGACTCGCAAAACAGGCTGAGACTCCTTCCGCGATGCAATGACTGGGCTGCTGGTGAAGACTGCTGCAAGGGATGCAATATTAGCAAATGGCAAAGGCGGCAGTCAGCTCCTCTCCCTGTGGGGCAGCAGTGCCCATGGCAGCCAGTGAAGCTGTGAAGCAGGACAAAGAAGCACCACAATGTAAATAACACACACGCTGACACATCCCTGTACCAGTCCCAACAGTAGGCTATGCACAGAGGCGGAGCTGCAGAGAGGAACCCACCCCCTGCATCCCATTAACTGCAAGACCCTGTCTGTACTGACCAGTTATGATAATAATTCCCCCTTTAAAAAATATTAGGCTATAATACTGTAAAAAATAATAAAAAGAGTTGCAGAAATGTACAGCTAAATAGGCCCATGCCCCCCTCCACAGACACACTATACTGAGAAAAACTGCATTTATTGTAATTTTATGATGTTCATGACTGTGTCAGAAGTGTTGGTGAAACTCTATGGGAAGTTTTGAGGCCATAGTTTGTGTATTGTTGTGCCAAATGGCATAAAGATACATCAGATTAATACATAATTACAAGCACATCATCATTTACAGTCAGATAGTAAAATGCAGAGAAAATGTTGGAGCCTGATGTCCCTTTCAGGACACTATTTTGGTTGACATGAATGCAGACTGGACTGCGTCAGAACCAAATTGTGGCCCAAATACTGAAGATTTAAAGAATGAGTGCTTCATGAAGTGGTTTATGTTTTTCTTTTAGTGATATCTTTTGTGCTGTAGGTGATTAAAGTTCAACTGTCAGCCACTTAGTAATGATCCCCTTGTCAGTTAAACATAAAATAAGATTAAGAATGTATAAAAGAATATTCTACATTCCTGCCATTTCTTTTTCTCCTTTGTAAACAGAGCTATTTACACAGGAACTCTTTACCTTACAATCCTGGCACACAAGTTGTTATCATTGATCATATGTTGTCATAGCCCGCAATATGGACATTGGACTAGACTTCTGGCATGAAATTGAATAAGTAAACAACAGTAGATGACATGAAAACAGATGGCGGCTCTTGGCAGCGGTAAATGTTTCTCTCTGACAGTCACTATTGTTTTATAGACTATATTTATGATGAATCTGGCACTCTCAGAGCAGAGAGCAGTAGCTGTGTGAGTGAGCCCTCTGACGGCCAAACCACAACAAGCATTTTGATGACGGTAAAGGAAACAAGAAATGATAGCTGGGTTATTCCTGAACTTTTGGGAGGTCAAAAAAATGTAACTTTAAACTTTGCTTACAAGTATCATGTTTTCCTGTTTACGGGCCTTGGCTCAAGACAGAAAAATACCAGCCAAATAGGAGTATTTTGTTCCCTATTGACTGAGATAAATCAAGTTATTGTTTGAATGAAACAATGGAAAGATACTGGAGCTCCCACACAAGTATGCAAAACAACTATGCACATACGTATTGTGGAGTTGTGGATGTAATACTGTATGTCAAAGTGCAGGCTGACATTGCAGTCGCTCCTAGGCACGAGCACATAGCACACATTGCAGAACTGACGATTGTTCAGTGTCACTGTCAAATTAAATTGGACAAGCTTTACATAAACCAAGTTCAGGTTTAGCAGCTTCTCAGAAAAGGGCCTAAAATCTCTTGAATAATAAACACCAAGGCGAGGAGCCGCAGGGTGAGACATTTACATTGAACAGTTTTGAGTATAGCTCCAGCACCTAAGTGTTCACGCTCAAGGCCCCTTTTCATTGCACTAGTTTGCTGTACTTCGCGCTGCCAGTGCCTGACCAGAAGACTCTCCTTGTACACGGCAAACCTCATATAACCTACTGGCTGTCACTCTGGGCTGGTGCATTTCTTTCCACAAAGGATGCTCAGTCTGCTCTTGTGTGCCCTCCTCTATCATAGCTGCAATATCCTGTGTGACAGTTAGGCTCTCCAAATGGAAGTACTGGTGGCAGTTTGGGACAAAGTGTATAATGGCAGTGGAAATTTTGGCCCCATCCACATGGAGTTTGGGGAATGCTGGGGGCCCATTACAGCTCAACAGCAAGCAAAACGTTTAGGATTTGCACACAAACGTTTTTGATTCGCATTAATACATTTTTAATCACACATTTATTTTACATGCAATGAAAGAAACTTGCTCTCAAACCTGTTCTGTTTGACTGCATAATAAAGACAAAAAGGTAACACAGTTTTGTACAGTTTTATTTTGAAAATGGCGTCCGCTTTTACTACTCTGACTATAGGACCGACTTTGACGCTCTTCCAGTTGAAGTGTGTGTGTGTGTGTGTGTGTGTGAGAGAGAGAGAGAGAGAGAGAGAGAGAGAATGTGTGTGTGGGTGTGTGTGTGCGTGCGCACTGGGGATTCCCCAGCGTGACAAAAACAGCTTCGCCTTTCACATGTCAGCTCTTCCCCTTATCGCCTTTCATTGCTCATATGCTCTCTGCCAGGAGCTCGTGCTGTTTCCGGATATGTAGACGACGAACACCAACGTCGCCTCATTTCGCTTGTTTTTAACCCATTTCACGAAGTCCGGAATGACCGCGCCGTATTTTGAAACTTTAAAAAAAATTCTATAATCGATAAAAAAAAAAAACGGAAGGTCTGTCGGTTAGTGGCATGAAACGCAGCGGCTCATTCCTCTGGTTTCACAAAGGAGCGGTGGTTTCCTCAGGTGTCAGCAGGCTATCCTCGGAGTCCGGTCACATCACCGAGCACCGAGCGGCGACAACACCCGCTAGTAGCCTTTGAATCCTTGGGGAAGGAGGGAGGGGGAAACCCAGAGAGGCCACCGCCACCATGGCGAGCGACGACTGTAGGAAAGAGGACTTGCTGGAGGATACCCGCACAGATTCGGGCATTGACTCGTACCGCTCCATACTGAAGTCGGAGGAGCCCCGGGAGCCGAGCGCCGACTTCAGCGGGCCGAGGGACAAGTTTTCCACCGGGGAGGAGCGCCTGGACTCAGCCTACGGCTCCTCGTCCATCACGGTGGAGAGTTTGTCAGATATTGTGGGGGACTGCACGCTTTCCATCGCCAAGGAGGAGCAAGCACAGATCTCTGAACTCTCTGAACAGGAGGAGAACTTGCTCACAACTATTACTGAAGATGGAGACACGTATGTTTTTGTTTATTTTCTCCCTTTCTTGTGTGAAAGCAAAATCTTTTTCTGCGCTTGCCTGGGTCTTTGCTGGAAGGCCCACTGTTGCATACTTGTTTAAACAGGGTGCTTTGCATTTTAACTATGTTCCTCTTAGTGTTTTGACCAACTTGTTCACCAGTAATGTTTGCTAAGTTTCTCTTGAAGTAGTCTGCAGTATCCCAGATTGAGCAAAGTTGGAAAAAGAGGCAATTCACTCTTTTTTTTATTAGCTCTCATAAATGTATTTTGAACTTCCACCCTCTTTTCTCTGAGCATAATTAGGTTGTAGCCTGTTCAGTGGCCACTGCAGTGCCCCTGGTGGTTAGGGCTACAACTAATAATTATTTTAATCATGGATTAATCTGCTTGGTCTGTAAAATGTCAGAAAATAGTTACAAAATGCCCATCACAAGTTCCCAAAGTCCAGGGGGAAACTTTCAAATGTCTTGTTTTGTTTGACCAACAGTCCAAAAACCCCAAAAAATGTTAGCTTTACAGTGATATGAAATAGAGAAAAGCTGCAAATCCTCATATTTGAGAAGGTGAAACCAGAGAATATTTGGCATTTTTGCTTGGAAAATGAAACGATTATCAAAATAGTTGCTGGTTGATTAACTAATTAATGAATCGACTAATTGTTTCAGCTCTACTGGTGGTGCAAGAAAGCAGCTTTTTATTCCACTGGAGATGATGAACATAAAACATCCATAAATGGCAGTTTATGGGGTCTGTAAAGCACATTAAATTTGAGGCACAGTTCTTCCCTTGATACTGGTTTTGAAGGGGGATTTCATAGCGGTGTGATACTGCAGTCTTTTTTTTTTTTTTTTAATGAACTTCGTCCTTGTCATGAATGTGGACGGACTCCTGTGAGGCGTCTCTGTCAGAAAACAGAAGTGAAACAGATAGGCCCGGACTTCCCCATGAAGCACAGACAATGCACATGCTGTGAGGCATGGATGGCTTTTGATCCAAGAAACTTGTTGATCAGGATAGGACAGTGTGTGTGCATGTTTTTATAAGTGGATCCCACAATTCACTACCTGATTGCTTTCTTTCTTTCTTTCTTTCTTTCTTTCTTTCTTTCTTCTTCTTCTTTTTTTCCCCCCTATCAGAGTAGACATCTAGAAATGTCAGTTGCTTACCTGTCACAGTGGCTGTTTTGCTGCAGTTCATTTCTCACTTTGAGTCAATGAAACTGCTTCTTTGTGCACACACAATCCAAACACCTCAACCTCCACACACAGCCTTATCAGCCCGTGTAGACATTGTGTGACCCACTCATCTTTGTGTTGCTATGTCATCAATCTGTTTGAGGCCCGCTAATGGCTCCTGCAGCCACTACTGTAATCCAGCGACTGATGTAGTCACAGCATTGTAGAAGTGTTGTTGTGTCTCTCTGACCTCTTTTCATTTCCGCTTGCTGATTGTTGGGGCCACATGGTTTCATTCTCACACCCTAACTATAGATACCTGTGAGGGGGGGGAAAAAACACCTGAAACACACCACACTGAGCTGCTTAGACTGACAGAGAATCATGCAAACATCTTTTTTTTTCCCTCGTGGGATTTTTTTTTTTAGTTCTTATTCATTCAAGTCTTACTCAAACCAGGAAGTCCCTTTCACACTAAGACGTTTGCTCACAGCGTTGAGTCGTTGGTAGGGCAGATTCATTTAGCTGCAGACATTTAAGTCCGTCAGTGCTGACATTATTGGTGGGACAAAAAAACATATTGTGATACTCTCTCCTCGTGAGATGCATTATCAGTACACTTATATCAATGTTGGAATAATTTATTGATGCATTCATTTCCATTTATCGCAGATATTTTAAATTAAACTGTTTGGCTTTCCTTCAGCCTCAGCTTTTTCCAGTTCATGGGTGTTAAAAATTTGAATACCTACAGACTTGTTCGCACACTGGTTAGGCCTGCAACTGAGGATTAATCATTTTCTGGATTAATTGATTAACTGTTTGGTCTATAAAACATCAGAAAATGCTGAAAAATGCTCATCACATTTTCCCAGAGCCCAAAGTAACATTCAAATAGCTTGTTTTGTCCCAAAAACAGTCCAAAACCCCAAAGATATTCAGTTTACTATCATTTAAGACAAGGAAAAGCAGCAGATCAGAGCGATGTTTTGTAGTAGTTTACATGCAATAACTGCAAGGAAATTGTCAAATCAATCATTTCTTTTGATATTGTAAGCCTTGGCGACATATCATGGTTGTGTCATGTCGTGATTTACTCTTTGATTCCAACCCCTAATATAATTTTTTGTGTCCCAATGATATCTTTTCAAACATGTTTTGAATGTCTCACAGTAGCTGACTTTATTCCGCTTAGAAAATACGTTTTCCATAAAAATTCAAAAATGCATATTTGCAGTTTTTATCAGAAAGTGAACATTTTTGTGAAGATTTCCACTTTGTTAATCAAAAGAAATTTAAAAGGAATTGGTTCTGGGTGTGAAAAAATGCAAATACAATATGATGCAAGATAATACAAGTAGATTTTATTGATCAACCAGTTAAAAAGCACAAGCAATACGTCATCCATTGCACTATACACTATCAATCATTTATTCTTTTGGTAATGGTTAAGTGACTTACATAGTTGCATTTAATGGCTTTTTTAGAATGCAGACTCAAATGTTAACAAAAATAACATTATCCCAATGAACCACTAAAGTAATTCAAGTTTCTTTATGTACAGATAAAGCTAATGTGGTTAATATTTAACTTGAGAAGTCTAGATTGACTCGCTCAAAGCAGACGGCTGAATGAAATGTCTGCAGTGAGATTTTGTGGCAACGTTTGATCCCACACTGTCTGTCTCTGAATAGTTAAATGACATTTATCGTGACAGAAGAAAAAGCCATTGCTGATCTTTTTAGAGAGCACAGTTTATACTGCACTATGTGCTTCAATAAAACAGCATCCTCGGGCTGTTTTGTGACTAGAAATCAGTTTCAGCCTTTGATATATAAACGTGAAGCAACTTGAAACTAAACTTTGATTTTAATCCATTAAAATCCTTTTGCAGACGAGGCCTTCTTTGGCTTGTTCTAGGTTAGTCTAAATTAAGCACCAATGCTTGGTTCCATTTCCTGCTTTTTGCACACATTTGTTTGCGCTCAGGGTTTTGAGGTTAGTGTGTTTTTGTTTTGTGTTTTGTCATTTGCTGTAAGTGTTTAAACTAAAGCCTACAAGGATGCACCTACTGATAGGCAGTTCTAAAATGCCCCTTTACTTTAACAGCTTGCTATGCTATCTCTTCTAAATAAATTTGTGTTGCTCAATACCCCAACCACTAAACCTTGCCATTCAGCCCACTAAGTGTTACACTTCTATTCTCTTGAGATGAATACTGAGGGAAATTGTGAAATGCAGCTTTTTTTCTCTACGACTCAACTGTACTGCCTTTTTGGGTATTGATTGCTCAACGTGAGATAATTTAGGCAAGTTTTTGCAAGCATAATGGATAAAGATATTTATTTTCCTTTGCCTCTCCTGTAGAATCCTGCACTTAGCAATCATCCATGAAGACGAATTCATCGCTCAACAGTTGATACAGCTATTCCCAAAAGAAGTCCTGGACATCCAAAACAATTTATACCAGGTAAGTGCAACTTGACTCTTTCCACTACACAAGCATGCTGCTTCTTCTACTGGAAGTTTTCAATCCAAACTTCCTCTTAATCTGTATCGTGATTGTGGAAACAGTGGCATTATTTATATCTCTGTGCTTCCAGAGAACTGTTGTTCCTCTTTATTTGTAGTCCGTCCTCTCTCACGTCACTGTGGGTGGTTCCAATGTTAGCTCATAAGGGACTTTGAATGGAAACTCCCCTCCTCTACCTCCTGTAGAAATAGAACCACAGGGAGCTGTGGAGTGTATCCTTGTGTGGATGTGGGTGGAGGAATTGTTCCAGTCCTTCAAGATGTCAGACCAGAGCCTTGCTAATGCAGAAACCAAAGTGAAGACAGAGCAAACTGACAGAACAGTCAAAAGGAAACATCTGGAGTTAGGACTCAGCACTTCATGCAGTGACTCAGTTAGAGTCCATATTGGTTGCCTAATTTACTCTCAGTAATCATTCTGACCTCACATTCGGAGATTTTACCAAGAAGAAATCTTCTTTACCCCTTAAGGTTTTTAAAAGAAAGTCCACCCTCAGACATTTGCACACTGATTAAAAAAGCAGCCAACGATGATGCATTTTTGCAGTTTTGCACAGATGCAATTCAGTCCTACTGCAGAATTCTGATGATAAACATGTTCAAAAATTAAAGCCACCATAGATAAGAGGCAGAGGTATCAAATTCTACACCCACAGTAACCTCAAATAGACCAGAATGCTGTGCAACCACAAGTTTGTTTTGGATAGAAGGTGCAACTCTCACTTTCTCAGCTGGAATGGTTTTCTCTGTTGCTCTCTTATCTTATACATATAACCAACAGCTGAATGCGACAGGTACAGGCCTGTTCTCTTGGGGCTGTTCAAAGGCATTCTGGGAAATGCAGGAAAACAGTGATTGAAGCAGAAGTGGCTGGGTTGACAGACAATGGCTATAAAACAAAACAAAAAAACCCTACTTAATTAGGGCTGCAACTAACTATTATTTTCATAATAGAATAATGTATTTACATTTTTCGATTAATCGCTTTGTGGGTACAAAAATGTCTTCAGATTGTTTGTTTTGTCCATCCAACAATCCAAAATCCAAAGATATTCAATTTACAAAGTCAGAAATCAGAAGAAAACAGAAAATCCTCACATTCAAGACGCTTGAGCTAGTAAATGTTTTATATTTTTGCTTGATAAATGTCTTAAACGATTAATCGATTATCAAAATTGTTACCAATTAGTCCATTATTCGACTAATCATGCTAAAGTTCTGGCATGCATTGGTTATGATGGATAAATGGTAAATAATTTGGCCAGAGAAAGTTTTGATTGTATTACACATGCTTTTTCTGGCGATCCTCAGAGCCCTTTGCACCTGGCCACCTACCTGAACCTGACAGATGTGGTGAAGGGCCTGGTGAAGAAAGGGGCCAGCCTGGAGCTGCAGGACCAGGACGGGAATACAGCGCTCCATGTGGCCTGCCAGCATGGGCAGACAGAGTGCGCCACCGAGATGACCAGAGAGGTCTCCCCTAGCAAGCTGGCGCCGGTCCTTGAGACCCAGAACTGGAGAGGTGAGGAAAAAGCCTCATCAGCAAATTTATTGTTGTTATTTAGGGGCATTTTTATGTGTCTGCATCATGTGCTTTGTCTGTGGGTATATCTGAATTTGAACTTCCCAGATTATGCAACTCCAAATGTGTCCAAATGTAACACGACCTTTTAATGTAGTGCACTCTTTAAAGTAAACAATTATCTAGGTTGCCATTGCTCAACCAATACAGCATCAAAGGAAACGTGACATTTGAAATGAATCTGTCAAATTCAAATTTGTAAACCGTCTAGCTTCAACAGGTTGGGACAAATTCAGTGGGGGTGTGTGGCTGTATCTACATCATTCAGCGTTTAAAGCAAGTTTTTATTTTTCTGGTCCCACAGCTTTGTTTGGAAATAGCAACAGTTGCAAGGGTAGCACAGACGTGGCGGGTTTGCAAAACCAATCTGTAGTTGATCTATGTCCTCATGGAAAAACACATACTTTTTTTTAAATGCATTTTTCAATCACTTGTGACCTCAAAATGAGCCCCATGTTCCACATTTCAAACAAGATGTGTACTTGCAGGTCTTGCCTGTCTTCACTTGGCTGCACTGAACAGGCAACATGAGATTATGAAGCTCCTGATGAAAAAGGGAGCAGACCTGAATATCCAGGTTAGTCTTTACTGCATCATATGGATTATTATAGTTTTTAATAACACGGCTCTACTTGAAGGGTGAATCCACGCTGAATCCTTCATCCCACATAATAGAAAGTAGAAGCTTTTTGACTTTATGTAATTTACTGTGAAATGACCCTTTAAATTAGCTTCAAACTGTCCCTGATTTCAAACAGTAAACCTCTACCTGCAGCCAGCTGACCCTGACTCCGACCTGCCACTCATAAGATTTAAGTTACACATCATAGACTCTCTCTCAACATCCGTTTTTAAGAAATAGAGTGAAGGAGAGGATGAGAAAACACTACAGTTTGCCTGTGTAAAATCAAGTTTAATTAGTCTCTGAGTAGGGTTGCCCTGCAGTATCCTTCATTTGATCCGGTAATGTGCCAGTATTTATAATCACACTTATCCCTTTCAAACTGTGTTTACTGTGCCTGGCCTTATGTTGTGTTCCTGTCTATATTTCTGCTGCACCTGTGCAATGCTGATAGTGATATGCGCTGAGCTCAGGGCGTGGAGACATAATTAGATTTGAGATATGATTAGGCTGGGCTGGCTAGCTCCTCTTAACTTTCTATTGATGGAAGGGAACATGGCAGTCAGTCCCGAAACTACCCCAGACATTCCTCTCAGTTTAAATCACCGGCCAAACATATCACTCTGCCTCACATCCGGTTTATCATTATTATTATTATGTGACTTACTGCGTCCTTTTCTTCCAACCTCGCAGAATGCAAAATTAAAAGAAAAATGTGCAAAAAGAAAAATATCAAACGAACAAAATTATTAAAATTAAATGTACCTATTTTATGATGTTGTCCCGTTTGTGCAGATCTGGAATTTCTCATTACTATTTTCCATCTACACCCCTCGCAGGAAGGAACCAGTGGAAAAACAGCTCTTCATGTCGCCGTTGAGCTGCATGACATCACGTCAGTGAAGCTGCTGCTCGGCAGGGGAGCCAACATGGATGCTGCCATGTTTAACGGCTGCACGCCCCTGCATCTCGCGGTGGGGAGACAGGACGCCGCCATCGCCAACCTCCTCTGCCAGTCTGGTGCTGACACAATGCTGCGAAACATGGAGGATGAAACAGCGCTGGATCTGGCTGACGGCAACGATGATGTGAGTTATTGTGATTGGCAGTTTCAGGTACATCAATGGAAACTGCTGGGATGAATTTCCATACATATTTTATGTCTTATTCTTCTGTGCCACAAAACTCCATTGTTTTCTAACGACTGCAAAAAAAACACATCAATGAGCCACACTGTCGCACTGGGTGACATGTTCCTGACATGGGCACTGTTTATTTTAAGTCAATTCTACATACACCACTATGCTTCCATAAATACTCACATCAAATGTGTATTAATACGCAGCTGAAAGTAGTCCCTAACAAAGGCACTATTTACTCCTGTTTGAGTAACATTTGCTAAAAACTACAGTGCCCAGCTGTTTCAGGAAATTACTGAGCCTTTTCAGTGCCACAGACAGGGCAGAGAAGTCAGAAAGTGTGACAGATGAGACACATTGTTGGCAACAAGAAAGATACAGAATAACACCAGCCTCATCCTTTAAGTTTCAACTCTTCATAATGTCAAAGAGCTATAGAGATAATAGTTGGACAGCATTTACTTCCATGACTTCAACTGCAATACTTACATAAATACTGTGTGTCAGATATTTTGCTTTTCAACAGTGGACAATTAGAGAAGGAATCAGTATAATTTGACCTTTTGTATCCTTGTCTATTTCAGATTCTGGCTTTATTTCCTTTTGATGACATCCAGATCTCTGGGAGGTCGGTGGTTGGTGTGAAGTTTTGAGCTGAATCATAGGCTAAACAACAATCTTAAAATTGTCTGGAGCCTTACTGCAGCTGAAACCTTTTGATTTAAAAAAAAAAAAAAAAATAAAGCTGTATTTGAGCTGATGTTTTGTAGTACATCCTGATTTGATCTGTATTAACCATTAATTAGACAAATATGCGCACCATACAAATGTTACTTTACTCTGACAGAGATAGTGATTCAGCGTAATTCAACAATGACAAAAAACATCATAGGCTCAATTACTTTGCTTCTTTTCGCATGCCTCTGGAGGCAAATGCCACCTCAGTCAAACTTCCAACGTGTTTATAGTCCGTAAAAAATTCTACCTCTTTATCATCATCATAATCAACCTAGATTTAATGGCTATAAATGGAACATTCAAAATTCTTTGTTTCATAGTTTCTCAAACTTTATCAGTGCTCTGGTTGCATTTGCAACGTGTTTATATCTCTGCAAATGTGGCCTTTCGTTGGAGCCACAGAAAGACTTTATGAGGAATGCAATCAGAGGCTGAACAAAATGAATGCTCAGTTTACTAAATGTAAAACTGTGTCCCAAAGAGACCTGCAATCTTACGAAGACAAACTAATCACATCCCTGCTATTTGTTAAAAAAAAACAAACAAACTGGTAGCCCATATAAAAATGTAATATATAACACAAAATGCAGCTTTATCTTTTTGATTGTTTAGGTTTGCTACTTCATGTTGTGAAACAGTTTTCTCTATTTATCTCATCTTAATCCTTGATCTGCAGTTAACTGATACTGTTCTTTGGTGTGTAGTCACACTGCCCTGTCTAGTTAATGTGAGCAGTTCATTTATTTTGTAATAAAATGGGAAAAAAAACCCACTGCATACTGTGTTCTTTTCTGGTTAAAGGGAATTCTGGGGAGGTTTTAACTTGTGTTTATGGGAATTAGTGATATTTGTGATATCTGCAAACACCCCAACTCAAGATAATGAACATTATCTACTATCTGTTCTGTACTGGTAGCTCCAGCTTTATCAAAGAGCTTCTTAAAAGATATTTCATACATGCAAACAGAGACAGAAGAAGCGATATGAATTTTAGATGCCATTCGAGTGAAAGGAGAGGATAGGTAATTTGATGAGCCCTTGGAGCCCCTTTTAACTCACCTGTAAAAATCTGTATTTTTTTTTTTGTTATTTGGTTTTGTTCATTTTAACTATACATATACGGATTTTACAGCAAAGACATTCTATCATAAATCACACAGCTCCTACATGAAAATACCCCAGTTCTTTTCTTTGCTTCCTCTAAGTTGCCTTTCTATGGTGTATCTTTTGTTTTCCTGTAAGTGGCTTCTTCCTGATGGCTCCCATAATACAATGACTGTGGAGCAGCTGGAAATTCCACTCCGCTGTATCTCTTTTATAAGCACATACCCACAGCAAGACAGGCTGAATAATAAGCCTCACTACATGTTCATGTAGGGATATTTGCCAAGAATAATTCTCAACAGTAATTAACACCTTGCTTAATCTGAGGCAGTAATTTATCTTTCCTCTGGTCAGGTAAACAGTGTTGTAAGGTGTTTGGCAGTCGCAGATTCATGTGCACTAACAGCTTATTATGGTGACAGCTTCTAAACAGACAAACCTCTGTGGTCAACAGCTAGAACAGAGAGTTATGAAACTATACCTACTTCCCCATTGAGCCTATGCTATGAAGCTATTTGTGTTATATACAGTGTAGGGCATGCTGGTGTTGCTATATTAAAAACAGAAAGGTGTTAAAAAGTTAGATAAACCAGTTATTGTTATAATAATACATCATTAAGACTGTGATATGAGCCAGTGTCCAACACTGGTGGCATTAGTTGTGCTTTTTTCAAAGGAACTTTGTTGGATTTTAGTGAGTTGTAAGAAAATCTATGATTATTTCCAAATTTCCAAACATTTAATCATTTTCTCTTTACAAGACTACCATGCAGATCAAATGCTGCTTTTACTAATGGTGGAAATAACATAATTGGACTACAGTGTCAGAATTTCCATTATTGCAGATATGCACCATGGAGGGGATGGAGACAGTAAAACCTATGTCAACAATTAATGGCAAAATAAATGAATTATATATGAAGTGGTAAGTTATTCTCTGGCATCTTGTAATGTAGTATTGCTTTAACATGCAGGCCTAGCTGACGCATGTTTCCAACAACTTTTGGTAAGTAATTCTGATCAAAAGCAAAGTACTCAGATACTTTATGAAAGTAAAAGTAGAAATACTACAATGTAAAATTTACTCCATTAAAAGAAAAAGTCCTGCCTGGAGTTTTGACCTTTGCTTTACTGCTTTACTCTATGTTACTCCTGCAATGCCACATAGCACAGGGAGACAGCACCAGGTTAAAAACTTCATCATTATCCACCTTGCATTTAAATCTTTACCTATCTAGTATATATTTATCTGCCTTTTTAATTATTATTTAAAGTCTTTTTACATGGTTAAAATTTCTGTATTTCCTTTGTCATTTAATAATGCACCATGCACAGCACTTTGAATTGCCTTTGTGTATAAAAAGTGCTCTACAAATCAACTTGCTTTGCCTTGCAGTTACTCCTCCACACCGACAGGGGGCAGGGCCGCCGGGTGGGCGCTGTTCTCTGTCTCCGGCATCCTCTGGTGTTGAGTAAAGAGGAAGGGGCCTTTCCTGCTCAAGTGAACACATCGGCCATTGAGGATAAGTTGAAGACATCAAAGCTAAAGGCGGCTAGTCCGAAAGAAGACAGTCCCTATTTAATAAAATATCGTTACCTGCCGGATCCGTTCGGCTTCATGCTCTGTTACAGCGGAGACGTTTGAGTTTGTCGGCGTGTGTGCTGCGCCAGGAGTCGGACCACAGAGTGTGGGAAAATGCCATCTTTTTCATGGAGGTAACGTAAGAGACCAAGAGGAGCTAACACGGAAATATGTCTTGCTAAAGATGAGTTTTAGGTGTGGACAAGCTCAGCCGAATGATGACTGATATACTTGTCAGTGTGCAATGAAGTCAGCGAACCGTTAATTTCCGTTATTCATAGTTACAGTGACTGCCATTGTGTTTTTGAAGTCTGCAAACAACCTGCTGGCTAAAGTAAAACTGTACGGTTTGTGTACAGGAACTGGTGTTACACCAAATTCTGTTATACGAATAGGAACTTAAGCTAGCCTAAGTTAGCTTTATGTTTCCACTGAAAATGTTTTTTATCATACTTAACTACTTCGTTTTAATAGCTGTTAAGCAAAAATTGTGACCGTGTAATATTCATATATTATATACGGACACAATCACATAATTTGATAGCTGTGAAACTCAAGTGCAGCCTGTCTAACACCTCTAAATACTATGGGGGCACCATATTTGGTAACACATCAAAATACCGAAGTGATAACGTATAATAAAAAACATTTGCAGTGGCAATATGGCTGAAATCATAGAAATCTGTCATAGAATCTGATGGGTCACAGAATTTGGTGAAACACCGGTCTGGATTTTTCCCTCTGCACTGATGTGTTTACTGTGAATATATTAATTTATCCAGACCACTACCTCTAGCAGCTAGGGACTTTTAATGAGGGGATGCTGTGTTGTTTCAGTCCATATTATTTGCTGTCTTATATTCATGCAAGACACAAGCACTCAGTCTCTTCTCAGGTACATGTTTGCTCTCTCTGTGTGCCTGTGGGGTGTAGCAGCCTGTGGGTTGGCTGCTCCCATCTAGTGCAGTGCATTCCTCCATGTAATAAGCTGCTTGTTCAAAGCCCTGCCAGTAGCAGTGGGCTACTGGCTGGCCAGGCCACAGCAGAGTCCCACACAAAGAGGCTCTGTGTGAGTCAGGCTCACAGGCCCCCTGGGAGAAGGCCCAGCCTCACTCCAAATAGGATACACACTTGGTGCCACGACGGCAAGGAACACACCTTTTCCATAGGAGGCTAGGGTTTCACCACAGGTGTGCTTGAGTCATCACTGCTGTTTGTGGGGATGGGCGATGAAGGTAATCTAATTTCTCCACAACTAGTTTAACAGGTTGTTTTATGTATCTATAGCCAGCCTATGTTGTGCATGAAGATTGGTTTACTTGTCATGGGTGGTACTACTATTATAACTTATACTACTTTATAAATGCAGCCCTTTCACTCTTGCCATCATTATTCATCTCATTGCAAAATGTCTGCCCATGGCAGCGCCATTCAGCACAGCATTCTTCTGTTAAAGTGATGGGTCCCAGTACATTTAGGAAAGGCTAAAGACAGTACCTTTATGTATCCTGTCAAGGTGCCTGAAAGTAGAAATACATTCTTTTTCTACACAATAATTTGATTCCAAAGGCTTCAGTGTGATTGTATCCAACCAGTGTGATGAGGGAGGACGTATCATGACATGGAGCTGAAATGCTAACGAATTAACGTTTTAAACTTGTATTGTATTGGCTACTTAGTTTATGCTTCTATTATGAATTCAGAGGAGCGTAAGTAAGTAGTAAACAGACGTAAAAATAGTGTTAACGTTTTCATATCGTCGCCCAGTTAATATTTGTCATCAGCATTGTTATGATGGGTAGTAATGTAAATGTATTTTCTTGGTGTATTGATAATATTAAACATATATTACAGAGATAAATCAGTCAGAGTTTGCCAGATATTGAGTGGTTGCCCTACAACTTGAAATCCTATTGTATTGAAATCCCCTCTCTCGTGCAGACACACAAATACCTTGCTTATCAACTGTATATAACTGTTGGATTTAGGGTGATATTTTATTCTATTATATACTTCACAATGTGGCCTCATATACCATATTGTGTTACCCTGTAGGATTTGGCCTGCATTTGTGTTGCTTCTCTTCCCTTCCACTGTGGCTGCCGAGGAGTCGTCACTACTGGAAGGCTGGCACGATGTCTGGCTCTTCCGCTTCCTTGTCAACATGCTGGGATACTCCACCATCATCATCCCTGGCTACCTCCTCATTAGCTACTTCAAGCGCAGGAATTACTTAGAAACAGGTTTGGGCTTGTGAGATACTGACCCTAGTCAGTCCCTTCCTATACCACCTTGGTATCAAGTTCATTCATTGTTATTTATGTATGTTTTCCTTTCTTTCAGGTAGTGGGGTTTGCTACCCTATCATAAAGACCTGCGTGTTTGGCAGTGAGGCCAAAACGGGTCTGTTGGATGACGTGTCAGTTGCACCCAGGAACGAGGGTGATTCAGGATCGTCAGTCAGACAAGTCATCAAATTAATCTTTTGTTCTGCTGGACTTCAGGTGAGGATCCTCCAAGAAAATACAGTCATTGAATACGTATGTGGTCTAATCCCCATAATACCACCATATTATGTTTTTTTCTGTTTGTGTATCTGTAGGGAGGGTTTGTATTTGTTTAGTGTGATTCCACTCACTGTTTTGTCTGTTCTCAGCTCACTTGCAAGATGCTTCATTGAGGTTTGTATTAAGGGACATGCTGGTTAAGAGACACTGGTGCAGTCCAGTAACCATCTATGAAATCAAGCTCTACATTAAAGGATAGGCCTATCTTAAAGTTGCACTAATCAATATTTTTATATTAGCAATGGACCAAATGACAACATATAATGTGACAGGGGTCACTCTTAGTGACAAACCCACAGAGTATTATTACCCAACTCTGCAGATACCCTCAGCTCTACGGAGCATTTTAGCGTACGCTACCTAACCTACTGTACGTTACCTGCCCAACACCAACAGCAGACAAACAAAGTTAGCGACTAACTGGTGAACTTCATGGAACATTTAGCAGCTTAGGAGCCAGGTAGGAGTTGGTGGAGACCAAACTAGAGCTTCAGGTGGCCAGAAGCACAACTCCAAATGAAAGAAAACATTGCTCCGTGGGATACGTCCTGGTAGATACATGTAGGTTTGTTACCAGAACACAACACCAGCAATAAACCAACATGCAACCACCAGGATGAAGATACCTTCTTGATTACAGTGTAGTTGTGTTAGGAAGGGATCGCTTCACGGCGAGTTTGGAGATGAGGAATGATTATGGCGACCAAAACCTCTCATGGTACGAATGGCATACAGTATGAGTATTGTATCTGGACAGAGGTAAATAAATCCAAACCTACTGTATGCTTCAAGTACATAGTGACAGAAATACCCAAAGCAAAGCTGAACCACCCAGTGCAACCGTTTCCAACACTATTATGTAACAAAATAATATAAGCTCAAAGGTCAAGAATCAACACGTTTTTTTATTCTTAGGCATCGTACCTGACATGGGGAGTCCTGCAGGAGAGGGTGATGACACGTTCGTACGGAGCCACGACTCCAGAAGACGAGGGTGAGAAATTCAAGGACTCTCAGTTCTTGGTCTTCATGAACCGTATCCTGGCTCTGACCGTGTCAGGAATGTGGTGCATCCTGTTCAAGCAACCTCGCCACGGAGCACCCATGTACAAGTACTCCTTCGCCTCGCTCTCCAACATCCTGAGCAGCTGGTGCCAGTACGAGGCCCTCAAGTACATCAGCTTCCCCACTCAAGTCCTGGCCAAGGCCTCCAAAGTCATTCCTGTCATGCTCATGGGTAAGATCGTCTCCCACAAGAGCTACGAATACTGGGAGTACTTTACCGCCGTGCTGATCTCAGTGGGTGTCAGCATGTTCCTGCTGTCCAGCACGCCCAGCAAGCACCCGTCCACCGTCACCACCTTCAGCGGGATCGTCATCCTCATCGGCTACATCGTCTTCGACAGCTTCACCTCCAACTGGCAGGACAACCTGTTCAAGTACAAGATGTCGTCGGTGCAGATGATGTTCGGGGTAAACCTGTTCTCCTGCCTCTTCACCGTCGGCTCGCTGCTGGAGCAGGGTGCCTTCTTCGACTCGGTGGCCTTCATGACACGCCACTCCGAGTTTGCCTTTCATGCCGTGCTGCTGTCTGTGTGCTCGGCATGCGGCCAGCTCTTCATCTTCTACACCATCAACCAGTTTGGTGCTGCGGTCTTCACCATCATTATGACCCTGCGGCAGGCCATCGCCATTCTCCTCTCTTGTTTCCTCTACGGTCACGCCGTCACCATAGTAGGTGGTTTTGGTGTTGCTGTAGTTTTCTTGGCACTTTTCCTACGGGTGTATGCACGTAACCGCATGAAGTCCAGCCGGCGGTCAGCGGCGCCGATCGGACAGAAGGTGTAGCACTCCGAAGTCGCACCAAACTGGGAACTGAGACCACGTTTTCTGTGGTGCTTTTTTGTTTATTTGTGTGTATCTTTGGGTTTTGTTTTGTTTTTTACTGTTCTTTTCCATTTGTTTTTGTTTTTGTTAGCAATGGTACAGAAAGGGATTCTGCAGTTTTGACTCTTACACCAAGATGCCCCTAAGGGGTCCATGTGATTTGTCAGGTCAGCAGTCACAGAAGTTTTTAGTGCCTGTAAGATTGTCTAATACACTAGTCCCAAACCATAAACTGTGCAAACTGCCTCTTCACCCTTTTAACAGTTTAACAGTAGACTATTTTTTCCTAAACCGCCGTATGTGGTTTGTGCAGCCAATTAAAGGTTACTGTGACCCTGAAAAATGTATGTGATCTGTATGGCTAAGCATTAATTTTCAAGCGTTAATGACATTGCCCCTTACTTAACGTTATCCCAAATATTTGAACAAGGGTGTCACCTTCTGTAAAGACAACACTTTGTATCCGTTGAGGTACCTTTCAGTCACAATAGCCAGATGCTTATCTCACAGTCCTCCATGTTGGAGAGCAGGGGCCTTTACGTGTCTTAATGTGGCATCTTATCTTGTATAGCTGTAAACATAGCCTGAACACACGGTGCATACATTACTGTTTAATTTAAGGTATATTAACATGTTCCAGAGGCTACCATCTGTAATAAAGGGTGGTAAACAACAGTTTGTGTAATAAAGACCGCACTGATTACACATTGAATAATTTTGCCCCAACGTCACTGAAGCAGATGCTGTGGGTACCTTTTGCACCGCATTATTTTAAGATTTTTCCTTATTGTTTTGAAACCAGGCTAAGAAACCTTGTAAATATATCTCTAAGTCATTGTTTATTTCGACTTACTTGTCTATACTTCGTCTGTTGTGTACTTTTGTAAAAGGACTGCTTCATGTGTTTCACCATTACATGTGAATGTTTGGAAGAATACTGAATGGATGATGACGATGCTCATTGCCGTCGTAAGGGTGTGAAGATGCTGGGGGGAGTTTGCAGAACAGAATGCATACAAGGGAAATGCAATGTTACTGGTACCTTGTTTTTATCATTCTACTATTTCCTCTGGTAACTGGATTAATAATAAAACCTATTAAATTAACTTAACACTATGAAGTGAAGTGGTTTGATTTTGCTGTTTTGCATCGTTTGAGCTAAAGGATTTGCCTCGTGGTCAGTGCTGTTTCCTTTGCAGGTAATACAGTAATAACGATGATAATGAACCTTATGTAACATCTTTCATACACAAAATGCAACTCAAGTGCTTTAAATAAGGAATAACGACTGATAACAAAAATGAACTAGCAGACAATTTTAACAACAGTTGAACTTTAAAATACATCCAAAAAAGAAGCTAGTAAAACAACAATAAAATAACTAAAATAATAATATATGTAATTTAAAAACCAGGCTAAGAGTCTTCAGCCATGCTAGTAGCTCTGTAAGGCTCATTGTAAAGAAAAAAACAAACTGTTAGACAGATAAACAAAAGTATTAGACAAGTTGAAATTTTTACCTGTTGGTGGCGCTACATCAAAAGTCAGTCAGTCACCAAAGTCATTAGGATTCATCCTCTGGGGACCATGAAAGTATGTACAACAATGTTACGCGAATCCATCCAATAGATGTTGAGATATTTCAGTCGGGACCAAAGTGGGATGGACCGGCAGGCCGATAATGCTAATGTGACTAAAAATAGCAGTCTAGTAGTGGTAACAGATTTTAGCTGTAATCGATTTACTGACTTTTTTCGGGAGGCCTGTGAACAGTGCATTGCAATAGTCGAGCCTACTTGTAATAAAAGCATGCATAAGCTTCTCTGCAGGTCTGAGTTTGGCAATATCGTTTCAGTAATAGGCTTTTGCTCTGGTTATGTTCCTTATATGCGGCTGGAAAGTTCAATCAGAGTCAATGATATCACCCAGATTTCTTGCCTGAGGTGTAATGAGATGAGATGAGATGGTGTAGTAAATTTTGGGTTATCTATAAATTGATGTCAGAGATGCAGTTTTCAAGGGCGTAAAGGGGACTCTGGTCAACAAGTTGTTGGGTGTCATCTGCAAGTGGTTGATTATATGTTCTTATGAAACAAGTGAACATGGTTTTGCCCTGACCATTTCTATATCGGTATTGATCTTACAACAGCACAGTTCTATGGTCACTGTGGGACAAGTTTGCCTGCAGTTGTCCAGTGGCCGGAGTGGCCCAGGTCCGTACTATTACTGCAGATTTCCGGTTAAAATCACATCAAATCATTGAATTCTCTTTCCTCTCTGCCATCTCTCCATATTCCTTCCACTCTCTCCAGCCTCATCGAGAAAAGACAGAATATGTTATTTTCGAAACAACCGCGCCTGGGCTGCTCTTTGCATTCTACACTGATTCATAAACCAGACCACTATTATGATTCACTGAAAATCAAATTGAAGTCCGCGTTTGACTGTGAAGTGCGAGAAAACATTTCCCCCTGGTTGATCAATCTCACAGCTGCCCGATGGGGGAATTTCCCCGCACCTCTCATTTCACAACGTCCTACACCCCATCTGGTTTGGAGTAGTGCGTCACAATGTCAGCATCTCCAGTCCTCTTTTCAATAATGCAAATGACAAACAAAAGAGGTGGTGGGGTGAGAAAGGCCGCAGACATGCAGACCTCTGACTTCAGCCCCCAAACAGTCACTCTGGGCTCTTGCTCTGACTGCAGGGATGACACAGGCTGAGTGTTTTTATTGTAACTTTTATTAGCCAGCATGAGCATCTGACTGTTTTGGCAATACCCGGCATCACTTGGGAGCTTCCTGAAACAATCTTTGTATTCCGTTCATACCTCACAGAGCAGCTGAACTGGAAGAGGGTTCACTGCTTTCTAAAGGGCGCTTAGAAGCTGCTGAGAAGGAGAAAAGCGCCAAATCCTTTTAAAGGAAAAGTTCGACAGTTTGGGTTAACACGCTCAGTCACTTTCTTTCTGCTGAGAGTTAGATGAGAAGATTAATAACACTTCCATGTCTTTATGCTAAATATGAGGCTACTGCTAGCTAACTTAGCTTAGCACAAAGACTGGAAACAGGGGAAACAGCTAGCCTAGTTCAGTCCAGAGTTAACAAAACCCACTTAAAAATTGCGTTTGACGGGGGTAATGTGCCAGAGTACTTCTTGGCCAGGACCAGTAATGTCCTGGAGTCTCCGCTGGTTGCCGGGTAACAGGTCCTGACCAAGAAATAGTCCGGCACATGACCCCCATAAAACACAATCTGTCGTTTTTACACTTTTTGTACAGATTAAACAAACATGGGTGTTGGCAGGTGGATTTAATTACCTTTGGACAAAGCCAGGCTAGCTGTTTCCCCCTGTTTCCAGTCTTTGTGCTAAGCTAAGTTAGCCAGCTGCTGGCTGTAGCTTCATATTTACCGCACAAACATGGCAGAGGTGTCAATCCTCTCATCTTATCATCGGCAAGAAACCAAATAAGGTTATTTTTTGGGATCTGAACAAGCAGCACTGGGACTACAAGGCAGCCTTTCTAACCTTTGGGCCAACACCACGCACTCCTTTTACTGTACATGTGGAACACAAACAGTGTGACAGACCATGTGTGACTCTCCACTCTCTCTCTTACACCTAGTCATAAAGGTTATCGTTTTCGTGGGTTGCTGCATTTTGTACTTCATGATAGAAGGTTTTATTTCTCTTGTGTAGGCCTATTATCTGCAGATCTTGCTTCCTTCCTACTCAGTGTGGGTGTTAATCCTGTTCCTGTCTCTAGTATTTACCAGAGTGCTGTCAAATATGAGAAGTAACACTATGCCTGATGTGTGTGTAAAAAAAAAAGAGTTTCAGATCATGAGTAGTAGTTATGTTTTTTCTAGCATCTTGAATTGTAAATGTCATGGAAACTTAATTAGGCCACGATGCACACAGGCCTGCAGGATTGTGTGGTTGCAACATATACTGTAAAGCCAAGCTACACCTTCTCATCTCATGTTATCTTCAGATTTTGTTTTTGCTCTTCAGTGACACAAAAACCGCACTTCTCAGTGGTGGTCTGTTATCATTGCTGAGGCATTTACACACAAAGGTATCTATTCACTGAAGTCACCATGAAATATGCAGAGACACATAGAGACGAGCACACACACAGATTTTGTCAAGTCGGTCCAGAATCATCTGAAACTAAAGGAACAAGTCTGTGTGACTGAATGAAGTAGGACACGCAGTCTTCCAGTCAACACATTTTAAGCCAGTTTCTTTGGTACTTCGGTACTGACAGTGTGCAGAGAAGAGATGACAGGCTACAAAGGTCACAAGAACTGTGACACTGCAAGGAAATGCTATGCACCAGCCTGCTGCACCACCAGGAACCCCCCACCCCACCCCACCCATTAATGCACTCAGCATTTGTGGGTTGAAAGCAGATTTACACAAGGTAGTCAAATGTTTCCACAGGAAGTCTTTTGTTGAAACAAGTCAGAGCAGAAGCACCTTTCAACTTCATGAGGGAAACCTGCACTGACTCTTGATGAACCAGACACAGACAGACTCTCTCAGGCAGCTCATTTAAGCCCCCAACCAGGATATTTCATGTCTAATTTGCATTTTACTTTTTTTTCTCTCAATATAGACCCAGTATTCTAAAAAAAAGGAAAAAAAGACATCCATCTTCTCTACAATCTTTGACCAAACTCATAACTACAGGAAAGAAAACTGAAAAGTCTTCTCAGTTACTCACAACATTTAATTTGCTGCAGATAACAAATTCAGGTACACCATCAATATTCAGATACTTATACTGTGTAACCTCTTGGTTCCAGACATCAGCATCCTGTGTCTCACCAACACTGCTACATAACTACCAATATTACATCAGTTCATCATTCTTAAAAGGCGCAAGTTTGTGAGTGTTTAAGTTCAATATGTGTTCTTTTTTAAAACGTACATTGTTCAAATTAAGGATAAAACTAATTCTGGACACAGTTTGACCAAAAGTGTGCAGACACCCCTGTCCACAACAAACACGACTGACAAAACAGACTCCATTTAGTAGCTGTTCTGGAGCTTTCGATCATATCACATGATCTTTATCAGCAGCTGGAGTCTGTCCAGTTGTCATGGAAGTTATAGATGTTCAAATTTTCATCTTTTTTTCTGAGCACTTAAAGGACTCCTCGTCCATGTTGGCCAAAATGTTTTGTTTCAAAGTACGTTGTTGTCAACAGCTGTTTCAAAGGTCAAGAATGAACTTTGAAACTCAACGTAGAATATTTTATACAACAGAGTGCTTCCATCAGCTTCTGTTTCAACGAGATAATGCGCACGTGCACAAAGCAGGGTCCAAAATGAAATGGTTTTCATTTCATTGCATTATTTGTACATTAATTTCCATAACGTAGTGAGTACTCGTACATGGATATTAGTCGTTAAATTTCCTTCCATATAAGATTTGTAGATGCAGCAAATTGAGAAGGTGGTCAAGTTAAAGTCATTGGAGGTGTCACAAAAGCGTGTTTCTGAATGACACAGCTGAATTTCCCCACTATCACTTTGACTGGAGAGAGTGTGTGAGTGTGCATGTGTGCTCAGGAGGGACAGACACCCACACTTCATTGTTTTACTGACAAGAGCAGAAAAACTGCTGCCGCCGCCCCCTCAAAGTTATACAGAAACACATGACTTCCAGGAAAACTACATACTTTACATTTCCCCCAAATAGTTCAGCTGATGATGCCTCACGCTTTCAAGAAACTCTCGTATTCAGTTCACGGCTGTATTTAAAAATGTAATTCGGTCCACGTGCTTTTGCAGTGCCATGTTGATTGACAAGTTAGCAGGAAAGATTCTTAATTATTTTTTCCCTTCCTTAATGCTTTGTTTATTATCTACTCTACTGTGTGATTTGTTTCTTTAGTCTCGTGTTGCTGGTGACACCTTGTTTTGCATTTAAATTTGTGTTTGTTGTTATGTTGCGGAAGTTACAAATGTCTACAGTTACCGATAACTGATAAGACGTGTGAGATTTGTATAATGGGTGTGCATGACACCAAATTTCTGGTGTCAAACATAACGCTATTTCATCTAAATTCAGGTTAAACTGACCTATCAAGCCAAACCCACCAATGGACCAATGGAGTTTAGCCTAAGCAGACACAATGCAGTGAAAGGCATGGCTTTGTTTGGGCAGGAGTAGGATTCAAAGAAAATGTAAAGGTACATTAGGTCAGGCTTAGAGAATGGTGTCACCTGTCCGAGGCCTCAGTAGCCTGATGCCTATTGCAGGGCCTAATAAGTCAACACATTATTGAACATTAGTATCGGGCTTCCATAGGAACATTAACTCATCCTTTGTGTATTGATAAATGGTAAAATCTTATAATATAGGCTTCTTATGACCCATTAAAGTTATTTTGAAGAGCTTTTCCCTCACATGAACTAAGGGTCTATGGATAGAGTGTGTCATGTGCTGTAGAGACAAATTTGTGATTTGGAGATTTATAAATGTGACTCAACTTTGCAGCTTTGGTGTCACAGGACTGTATTTACTATGATCTTGACAATTGTAGTAACAAAATTAACTTAACTGGGGGTGTTGCAATGACATTTTTACATTAAACTATTTTACAGGCCATTTTACATTTTTACTTCTCTGCAAACACTTTAGCTGTGTTCCAATCTCCTACTAGTGGTACAGGGTATGTACTATCAACTTATAGTCGTGTATATATACTGTTTAGTTGCTTTTCTAGTGTAAAAGCATTACTTACTGAAATCTGCTTAGATTTAGTGTGTTGTATGGAATACATATGTACATGGGAAATGTCTGAAGACCTTCCCTAAAAATATAACTGACACTACTTGTAACTTATGGAGCATGTCCCCACCTAGTGGTCACAGAACAATCCAAAACATTTAAGTTTAGTCAAACGTTTACATACCAAATGTTGATTATAATTAAAGACTCCCTACAAAATTTTATGAGGATGCAGATGTAAAATTGATACAATCAGTATCTCCTTATGATATAATGCATAAATACAACAAGACATAACATAAGGTATTACATCTTTAATTTTTTGCAAAACAAGACTTGGAATACAGACAAGCCTGGACTCAGGCAAAGGAATCATACAGTCTCTCTCTCCATGCAGCGTTGCACATGAGCAGAACGTCCCCGAACCCTCCACCAGACCTGATCTGATAATGGAATGTACCATTCCCATGTTCACACGTTTACCACTCCAACATTTAAAACTCAGTGCAACAGGGTACTCTTAAAACATGTGCTGTCACCATAAACGCAAAAACCAAAACCGCTTTTCTTTTTCTTAAGGTCTTGCAGAGTAATGCTCTAAACACAAGAGCAACACTGGTCCACCACACAACATGAATGACTATTTGTTTTGCAGTTACTGCAGTTTTAAAGGATGAACAATTGAAAAGTGAGGCTAAAGTGTTAGAAATCTGAGGGGGGGGGGGCTGGGTTGGTTTAATCAACTTCTTCCATGCGTGAAGCATCATCCTCACCGTCGCCTTCTAGGGGAGGAATCTCATCTGGGACGGCTGTAGAAGTGGCCTCCTCTGTGGGAACATCGTCGTCATCGATACCTAGAGATGCAAGGATTATGTTATTTGTTAGAGATCAATACAATTAACAGGCACTTAAAAATGACTAATATTGATCTGCAGCGTGTCCTTACCCAGTCCAAGTTTGATCATTCTGTAGATGCGGTTGGAATGGGTCTGGGGGTCGTCCAGGGAGAAGCCTGAGGACAGCAGGGCGGTTTCGAACAGCAGGATGACGAGGTCCTTCACAGCCTTGTCGTTCTTGTCAGCATCTGCCTTCTGCCTGAGAGTCTCCACGATGGGGTGGTCAGGGTTGATCTCCAGGTGCTTCTTGGCCATCATGTAGCCCATGGTGGAGTTGTCCCTGAGTGCCTGGGCCTTCATGATTCTCTCCATGTTGGCCGTCCAGCCGTAAGTGCTTGTCACAATGCAGCAGGGCGAAGACACCAGTCTGTTGGACACGGTCACCTGATAGAGAGCCAAACAGGACATTAAAGACTTAACACTACATGCATAGAGTCTGAACCATTTTAAAATTTGAGAGAGGGTGAATTGAGTTAATAAAGCATGCAGAACAGTCATGTTAGAAATAAATGCTCAACACACCAGCATGTCCAAGGCAACTGTTTGTTTGCCAAGTCCGCCACACCTTAAATCTCTAGTCTATGTAGACCAATTTTATATATAAAAAAAAAAAAAACAACAAAAAAAACCAAAAAAAAAACCCACATACTGGCCAGTAAAATATTTAGACAATTGGTTAAAACTTCAGCTCATGTCAAATTTTAGTTTCTCATTCTGTTAAACCAATGAAACGGGCATCTGTTAGATCACACTCAGAAGAAACTTTCTGTACTTTACATCTCCACAATCATTTGGAACACATCACTAGTCCAAACACATTAAACAAAAAAATACTCATTCAGTGCACACAAAATACTTAAGGGCCTCCTCACAGCTGTATAAAAATAAACTCACCAGAATACAAGTAAGGACCATTTAGGACACCTGTTTTCAAACAAAACACTGTCAACTGTAGTTGTGAATTTATAAGAACCTAAATCCTACAGTATGAAGGGAAATTGAGGTCAGCATGAATCTTGGCTCATTAAGATCACTGACCTTCTCCACTTTCTTGTCAAGGATCTCCTTCATGAGCTTGCAGAGGCTCTCGAACTTGGCCTTATCCTCCTCCATCTTTTTCTTCTCCTCCTCATCCTCGGGCAGCTCCAGACCCTCTTTGGTGACAGAGACCAGGCTCTTGCCATCAAACTCCTTCAACTGCTGGACACAGTACTCGTCAATGGGCTCTGTCATGTACAGGACCTCGAAGCCGCGCTTGCGGACGCGCTCGACGAAGGCGGAGTTGGCCACCTGATCCTTGCTCTCACCTAAGAAGTCAAGAGGGTAAAATGACGATCAGCTTTATCCTGACAAATTTAATGCAGTTTGCTTATAAAGTACAGCGCAAAACTTTAGTTTAAAAAAAAAAAAAGGTACTTAAAACAAGATAAATGTTGACAAAACATCAGAAAAATTTGCTTTTCTAGGAGACAAACTCACCAGTGATGTAGTAGATGGACTTCTGGTTTTCCTTCATGCGGGTCAGGTACTCTGTGAGGGAGGTTGTCTCATCTCCAGACTGGGAGCTGTGGTAGCGCAGCAGCTCAGACAGCTTCTTGCGGTTTTGAGAGTCCTCATGGATGCCCAGCTACAGACAGACAACAAATTATGATTACATGCTCATTCAAAACAATCCCACACACCAGTAGCCTGGATCACAACGCAAGATTAATAGATTGATTTGGACAGGACTCATTAAATACTCAACTGCTCATGCTGCATGTAATTGTCTTGTAATTACAAGACAATCTAGTCCACCTCTTCCAAGGGAATACATTCATAGTGGGATGTGTAAGCCCAAGATAACCATCTTCCTGATACTGTTTACCTAGGATAACCAAGGTTAGGCTCAGAAAAAAAATAAAAATAAAAACCCAAAAAAACCAAACAGGTAACCCAAAAGGGGGCCTGTCCAGTTAAACCTGCTTTGTGATACAGGTCCCAGAGGTGAAAAGAAAAATGAAAGCTTAAAAATGTAACACTATTTTAATCTGACTTAAGTCATCAGATGCAGCATATTGCATAAAAAGCAGATTGGAGTTTGGTGTATGGTAACAAAATGCTGAATACTAAAAAAGGTTAATCAAAGATTTTAGTATGGCACCTGGTCACACAATCATGTTACGAGTTATTAAACGTGTAGCAATACTAAAGTGATTTATCTACAGCACTAAGTGACTAATCTACAGCACCTAAGCCCTGTACCAAGTGTAGTATACATAGAAGTTACTTAACCAAGCGATGAACAACTGCATGTGAATAGGTAAGACTATACAAAAGACTACAACCATTTGTCAGCTATGTAGTGCGTTTTAAAATGTCTGGCCAATATCAAAGCTACGACTACACTGCCTTAGAAAGCTAGACGGTACAGCAACAGCTAGATTCAAGAAAGAAAAAAAAAGAAAAAAAAAAAAGAGTAAACCTTATGAATCCACGGAGATGCACTGAAGACATAAGGAGTGCATTATGAAAGAGGAACTTTCATTACAAACTTCAACAATGTAGCATTGCACAGGTTTTAAGATACCTTGATGTTCTTGGAGAACCCTTCATAGAACTTCTTGTAGTTCTCCTTGTCTTCAGCCAGTTCGGCGAAGAGCTCCAGACACTTCTTGACGATGTTCTTGCGAATGACCTTGAGGATCTTGCTCTGCTGCAGCATTTCTCTGGAGATGTTGAGGGGCAGGTCCTCGGAGTCCACCACACCACGGACAAAGTCTGGCGATGGAAACGAAGACTTAATGAAATGCTCAGGTGGGTTTCAATAAGCCATGTTTAGTGTTCCATCTATGAAAAACAGCTTTGTGTGGGTGAAGTTATAGTCAGTGCAATGATCAAACAGAATACTACTTATTTTGTGTAAGTCAGCTTACTCAGGTACTCTGGGATGAGCTCTTCACAGTTGTCCATGATAAAGACCCTCCTGACGTAGAGCTTGATGTTATTCTTCTTTTTCTTGTTCTCAAAGAGGTCAAAAGGTGCACGGCGGGGAATAAAGAGCAGGGCACGGAACTCGAGCTGGCCCTCCACTGAGAAGTGCTGTATTAAAAAAAAAAAAAGCAAAAGAATTCACGTTAGTTCTGCTTTCCCTTTATTTTAAGCCACAGTGCTGGCTGAGACATGAACATGCAACAGCTGCTTTTGCATTGCACCGTTTACCTTGACAGCCAGGTGATCCTCCCAGTCGTTGGTCAGACTCTTGTAGAACTCGCCATACTCCTCGTTTGTGATGTCGTCAGGGTTCCTGGTCCAGATGGGCTTGGTCTTGTTCAGCTCCTCCTGGTCGATGTACTTCTCCTTGATCTTCTTGGTCTTCTTCTTGTCCTTGGAGTCTTCCTCATCGTCAGAGCCCACATCCTCGATCTTTGGCTTCTCCTCACCGTCCTCCTCTTTCTCCTCCTTCTCTGCCTTTTCCTCCTCTGCCTCGTCGTCACTGATCTCCTTGTCACGCTCCTTCTCCACCTGCACATCAAAATGACTTGAGTTTAACTTCACTGACATGCAAACCGTTTTAACTAGCCAAAACTCAAGGTGAAATTCAATACTTACAAACAGGGTGATGGGGTACCCAATGAACTGAGAGTGCTTCTTGACAATTTCCTTGACCCTCTTCTCCTCAACGTACTCCGTCTGGTCCTCCTTCAGGTGCAGGATGATCTTTGTTCCACGGCCAATGGGCTCGCCTGTAAACAGAATTGTACAGCCATGAGCACACAGTCCAAAAAAAAAAAATGTATGTTAGTCCATTCACACTGTAAATATCCCTTTTCTGCCGTTAATGAATGCCAGAAGTTAACCTAAAAGGAACTAGGTAACAGCAAATAAAGTTGTGCTATTGCATGGTATTGAACATCTTAATAAATCTTGTTTTCATAGGCTTCTGTGTTTAGGCCTCTCAAAAACAGTGGCAGCATCTGGCTGAGTGATGCAAACAAGGGACCAGGTTTAATTATGGCACTAGAATGTCCTAATTCTTTGTAAACTGCATAATGAAAAATAATGCTGCAAGTAGCAGATTGTCAAACGTTGCCATCTCAACTGCTCTGATTCTGTAATGGTGCCAGGACACGTACCGCTGTCGACCTTGACTGTGAAGGAACCTCCAGCAGAGGACTCCCAGGCATACTGCTCATCATCATTGTGTTTGGTGATGACAACCACCTTCTCGGCAACAAGGTAGGCAGAGTAGAAACCCACACCAAACTGACCAATCATGGAAATGTCAGCTCCAGCCTAGAGGGAACACACAATTATTTAGAACTTCAGGATATAGCAGACAAAAGTCAAGTTTATTCTGTGAAGATGTCCAGAGCCAATCCAGGCATATTTTAGTGGATTGGCATCAGCCAAAATAAAGCCGATCAAAATCTGCCAAAATCTTAACTGAACTTTACTTTGGTCTATCTCCGCCTGCTTGCGTTGCCACTCGATTTTACAACAGCTGGCCTCTACAGTGCAGCATTTTAATTATGCAAGAGTCTGAACAAGTATTTGATTGCACTGGTGATTGACTATGTTTTGACACCCAGGCTTGCAAAATTTGCTAAGCTCCGACAGTAACAAATCTGTTATTCGTACAAGTGCTCTTGTCATGTGCCATTTGCATTCATTTTCCACATACTGCGATCTAGATCGTGTTCCACTCTAGTACCTGCAGGGCCTCCATGAAAGCCTTGGTGCCAGACTTGGCGATGGTACCCAGGTTGTTAATCAGGTCGGCTTTGGTCATGCCGATTCCAGTGTCGATGAGGGTCAGGGTGCGGTCAGCTTTGTTGGGGATGATGTCAATTTTCAGATCCTTGCCACTGTCCAGCTTGGTGGGGTCAGTCAAGCTTTCATATCGAATTTTATCCAAAGCCTGTAAGCAAAAATTGACAATACATCAAGACTATCAGGTACCATTATGAAAGCATGCGAGGTCCTAAAATCAAATTTGAAGCATTGTCATAATTATTACTACTACTACAGGCATCATTAAATGCCCTGTCATAACATCAGCACTTGCAAGTAAATAGATAAATTATTGTGTACCATGAGAGAACAACAAGAATGACAAGGCAAGCTCCTGCAGACTTACATCAGAGGCATTGGAGATCAACTCCCTGAGGAAGATCTCTTTGTTGGAATAGAAGGTGTTGATAATCAGGGACATCAGCTGAGCGATCTCTGCCTGGAAGGCAAAGGTCTCAGCCTCCTCCTCTTGGTGCATTTCTTCAGGCATCTGCACAAAAGAAGTCAAATAATGTTTTAGCAAACTGCCTTCAATCTAAATAGTACAAATGGCAAACACAGTTTGTGCATTTCAGGGGACGATAACCAAACAATGACTCAACAGAAGGCTACTATATAAAAAAGTAGTTAAAATGGCCGTTTGTTAGTGCGATATTCATTCCACTTCAAACCGTATTATATTTCGGTTTCGTTAGACATAACAGCATCATAAATCGGATCATGTCCACAAGCAAGTGTCGTACAATTGGACAACTGCCATCATGTTACCAAAATCGGCGGAAGTAGCAGTTAAACAACATGGCGTCGACGGATAGACAATGGACTCCACAAACACGTGCTAAGGAACGGCAACAGACGAAAATAATGCTACAGTTAGGAAATGCGGCACTATACGTTCACTTGTGGTTAAAACGTTATTAAAGTGTAACGATAAAAGCCATTGGGTGACAACGACTAACCTGCCGTTACTATAAAGCAGCATTATACCATGTACTAAAGAAAAAGCCCAAACAATGACTCGTCATTTAAAATAGCGTAACGTTACTACATAAATCAGAATCCACATGTATGTCATCATTAACCGAAACAGTTGTTTTCTATTACTTAATAGTTAAATGGCCGTTAACCGTTAACGTTACCAACAACTGAAATTAAGCTCTACTCAATCAACCTATAATAACCTTACTTAACGTCAAATGGTTTGAGGTGAAGAGATTTGGTTTTGCAATGAGGGTCCTGTTCTGTGATCGGTTCTAGTGTGTATTCTTAATACTGGTAGCTACGTTAAATAAGTCAGCGTTGTCATCTTCACCACACCTGCCTTGGTGCAACCGAAGGCCGGCCTAACAGTGCGGCACTGTGCCGCATTTAACGTTACCACTCAGCATCGCAAATTATCCGTCAGTACACGAAAATCTCACTGTGAAAGGATTAAAACATTATGTAACAGGTATACGAACAGACAAGTGGCAAAATTAATATACTAGTTATTGCCCACGAGACAGTTATGATGCTAAGGTTAACGTCGTGACTCATGAGCTCTCATCGTGGATACATCCAACCGTAGCTCAGTGATGGGTTAGCAAAACTCCAATATTAAAAGGAGGATAATGTGTTCCATATGCCAGTAAAATACTCGTGTACATACCTTGTATATTCCGTTGACTTATCTTGAATAAAATGCAACCAATATATTGTCCCTTCTGCTCTCTGACGCAGGGAAATGGAAAGGGACTTCCTTTTAATAGACCGGAATCTTTATACACAGTCGCTTCAGCGTGCGGCCGTATCCATCCGCGGTGCACCATCTATCACTATAGCTACTCTGTGGGCATCAAAAACAACGAATGTTACAATATACTGACATGAAATCAAATACAGTGTTGACAAGGGCGTATTAAGAGGTAGTGAATAAACATGAATATTGATGTAATCAGGCAATTGTATAAGCCTGAAAGACTTAAATGGATAGCAATGTAATGTATTAAACGTTGGTAAAATCCCTTAGTCCAAGGTGATGTGCAGCCGTGTAAAATGATAATAAGAAATCAAGTCTACATGTGTTTTATTTATACTTTAAAAGACAAAGGTAATTTACTGACGCTCTCCGGATCAAGGCACCCAAAAGCACCTTGTCTGGTAAACCTTGTACCTTAGAAAATACTGCAATATAACTAACAAAGTCAACCCCTGTGCCCAGTGCACCATTGCTGCCACCTTGTGGAAGTTGCCCAAAATTATTGTACTAGATAGATGGATAGATAGAAAGCCCAAATCTTTGGTGGCGGACCAGGCTCCATAGCTGCCGTCATATACTGTCGAGGCAGAAATATCTGCACCAATTTAAGAAATCTATTCAATCTAAAGCACAGGAACATCGTTTATTTTGAAGCAAAGAGTGAGGATCTTTTTAATCTGATGGAGGAATATTTAAAACCAGGAGGGTGTGCTTCGTTTCTTCTAGCACTTTCCATGAAAAACCCGCCTAAAGTGACGTCACGGCGTGTCAGATGCAGCCCTCGCGGCACAGCTGCTGTCACACAGAGCTAGAACCTACAACAAAAACACCATGGCAACGAACCTCTGAAACATTCTGCAGCATAACATAATATAAATGCATTATACCGCTACGTGGACTGATGATGCGATTATTCCTACATTAAAATGTCTAAAAATGTCTGTTACAGATATATTAGGACTATAGCGCCCAGCAAGGGTAATGAAACTGCTAAAATTGGCATTTTAAAGATAAAAGATATAACTGAAGACCGCGGGCCCCACGCACAGTAACCTACTTGCGTCTTGAGACTCTATTTACATTATATCATTTCGAAAAGCTGGCCAAGTTTTAAGATGTCCACAAATCAAGGCATGGAGGTAGAATTATTAAACCAGGTGATCCGCTGATATTCAAAGCGTAAAAGAGTACAGTTACTCCAAAAAGGACAGAGGCATTGAGCTGATTGCTCATTTACATCAGTTCATTAATGAATCAATAGTTAATTGCAACTGAGTAATCAGCTGGCACACTTGGTATTTATGAGTTTTTTTGGGGGTGGGGGTGGGGGGCGTATTAGCTGTTCCTGATGCCCCTGCGTGCTCCTAATGGTGGTTTAAAGTTTTAAAGTAAAAACGAAAGCTTGAAATTGCAACACCTTTTGGAGGAACTCTTATACAGTTATTATTGTTAGAAGTGGTAATGTATATTACTACTATCACTACTACTGTCAGAGTAGTACTAGCTAGTACTAGTAATTGCCCTACATTTTCAAGCTCCGTCCAGCGGCCACGTCCAGAAATACAAAACAAGCGCGCTTGAAGTCTGGTACGTAAAGCGCGTGCGTCAATGTTTTTGAAGGCCCGTGACTAGCCAGCGTGCTAATCAAACATTCGGAGCGTTACAGAGATTTTCATAAAAAATAACAGTCTGATAGCGGTTTTTATCGCTTTCTACGCCACCTAATTCGGGGTATGTATATATGGACATTTTCACATTTATTCCGAACTCATATTTAGCCCGCTAAAGTGAGTTTTGCTTGTTGGGTAACACCAGCTCTGGCTAATGTTAGCTTAGCCTAATTTAGCTGTGCCGGGTACGGTAGCGTGCTTAATGCTAGCTTTAGCTAACTAAGCGGCTAGTTTTTTGGTTACTTAAATTGGGGTTGGGTTATTTAGCTACATCACAATGTACCGCGATAAAACAAACTAATAATACATTAACCACGGGGCTTAATGATATGAAATTGGTGAACGTTACCCCACTAAGCTGAGCTAAGTTCAAGTAGCGTTATAGTCGGATAGCAAAAGTCACAAATCGATGTCAAGATTTGTATGCCAAACTACCGACACAATATGGCAGTGTTTTCGTCAGTGTCCTTTTAACGAAAATAAGCTAATACTTATTGCTTTATACTTAAATGTTTGAACCGTATTTCAATGGAATTTACATTGTTTGGAGGACTTCATTCAAGTGTGAGTTTAAACCATCATGCATAGATAGACCGCTAAAGCGTGTCACTGCTCCTTCTTCAGGTCGGTCCGATTCACACACAGAATGTCCTTCCCCCCTCATTTAAACCGGCCGCTGTTGCCCCCTCCTGGGATGCCCCCTCAGTATGCTGGCTTTCCCTCAGGTAAGCAACCTGTCCCGAAATAAATAAATATACAGGACTTCCTCTTTCACTTTTATCTACCTTAGTGTTGAACGTAGTGTTAAACATGCTATTTTTAGAAGGGACACTAGCAGCCTTCAGGTTAGTAAAAGGGGGCTTGTTACTGGTAGGTTTCACATTTTCACTCTTAGATTATAGAGAAACCTATTGTATTGCAAGTTACAATAATCAGATGTTAACCAACTCCATTCGATTACAGTGTTTAATTCCAGACTGCTTTGTCTCTAGTTGATGTACATTTCCTTTGGCTGTTGTAGGAACTCCAATGATCCCAGTTCATGTGGGCATCATGACTCCCACCTCTGCATTAATGGTTCCGTCTGTGACAGTGGTCAGTAAGCCTGCAGTCCCTAGAAAGGAAATTGCTGCTGTGCGAGCCAAAGACAACGATCTGAGCAGCGGCCCCACCACCACAGTGTTTGTGGGGAACATATCAGAGAAAGCGTCAGACATGCTGATAAGACAACTGCTTGCGGTAAGGGACAGAGAAGGATTTACAAGTAATCCAAAAAGAATTGTCTTCTGGGCGTGGAGATTACATCCAAGAATTCTCTGAAATGACACAGATTTGATTCCAAATCCTTTTTTCAAGCAGTCAAATATACCACCTTCATGGGTCAGTTTCCAATAGATGAAATCAAATAACAAACATCCTTTTTTGCCATATATAAGTATCATGATGTTTGCTCACCAAATTGTGTGGGCAACCTGTTGAAACTGAATCCTGTGTTGTGGCGTTAAAAAAAACAAAACAACAACAATAAAACACTTGTACTTGAGTCGTGAACTCTTTCCTTTGTGCTCATGTTACAGAAATGCGGAATTGTTCTGAGCTGGAAGAGAGTCCAAGGTGCCTCTGGCAAGCTTCAAGGTAATTCATAATACACACATCGAGCATCATTAGGTCCGGAAAATACTTTAATCCATGGCTGACTTGGGTGATCAGCTCTTAATTCACTAGATGATTTCACTTAAAATCAACCAGAAGCGACTCAATTAATTTGTATTTGTTATAGTATCAAACCATACGTGACCATATGAGTCGGCCTTCATGTCTATTTCCATGGTAATATCTGTTGCAGCCTTTGGGTTTTGTGAGTACAAGGAGCCAGAGTCCACGTTGCGAGCACTACGGCTGCTTCATGACCTGCAGATTGGAGACAAAAATCTGTTGGTGAAGGTGGATGCCAAGACTAAAGCTCAGCTGGACGAGTGGAAGGCCAAGATGAAGACTGCGAATGGGGTATAATTCTATTTTAGGGATTTTCTGGTTATGAGTTTGATCAGTGTGCCTGTATGTGTTGCCTCAAGAGTCGATCATGCACCTAGTCTTGTTCCAGATCTCTGAATCGCTGCAATTCAAATAAATGGTTATTTATTGCAGTGACTAAATTAGACAATCAATCCTCCGCTAAACAAGGATTTTTATTTGCAGAATAAGAAGGCTGAAGATGGAGGAGATGACGAGGAAGAGGTTCTAGACGAGGAGACAAAGAAGAAAGATCAAATTATCAAAGGTGCAATCGATGGATTGATGCGGGAATATGCTGCCGAACTCAACGCGCCTTCACAGGATGAGGACTCCCAGCGACGAAAGAGAAAAAAGGAGAAAAAAGAAGAGGTATGCCAGTTTTCGCTTACTCCTCTCTGACTTGACCTGTTCTTCTCTTGGAGCGTAAAATTTGAAAGTGTTATTTGACTTTTTCATTGGTATTTCTTTTTCTTTAGGACGACATTAACACTATTGATATGGAGGAGGACAAGAGAGACCTGATTTCCAGAGAGATTAGTAAATTTCGTGACACCCACAAGGTAAAGTGGCTCCTTTGATCTTGTAGTTGATATTACAGGTTTTGGACAGCAGCTGCTCACATAGTTCACTCCTAGAGCTTGCACACTTACTTGACACATTTACCAAGCTTTTCTTGATCTCAGTAACATGCATACTGTGCTACAAATTGGCAGTCCTTAAAATTTACACCACCGAACATCTTAATTCGCCCCATATTATAGGAAATGTTTCATGTTCAATGTTCAAACACCACAAGTAG
Source organism: Macquaria ambigua (assembly GCA_008360985.2). Lineage (NCBI taxonomy): Eukaryota > Metazoa > Chordata > Actinopteri > Centrarchiformes > Percichthyidae > Macquaria > Macquaria ambigua. The sequence continues at coordinate 308,383 of VMKM01000233.1, read as the reverse complement.
GCAGACGGCTAGTATTTTTGTCACCTTTCTCAGGCCTGACTTGACACCTGTGACCACCGTAGTGAAACTATCTAGGTGTGACAATTATAGATCCATTCTTCATTCATCACACAAAAATGCATGGAGACAATGTAAAGTTACTTAAAAGCTAATCTATTCATTAAACCCCACCATTATGATAGTGATCATATGGTGACTAAAGCAAGATGAATCTCAGAGCTTTGGAAAAAGTTGCGAGGATAGGATGTAAGTATCAGCCTTCATTTACTCTATACATATACTGGGCGTCCCCCTCTTGAGGACTTGCATAGGGGCAACTGTACTGCACTTTTGTGTGTGTTGGTGATGGCGTATGATGCTCTTTAATCAGCCAACCGTTTGACAATACAAAAGTTCCCCCTAACCTTTTGATCTTCATATTGTGATGTTATTGGTGGTGCCCCGAAAGCTTGAAAGTCAGTGAACCTGTGCGAGTCCTCTGTAAATTATGGTATGTTTTAATGGTGTTCATGTTGAAGCACAAGGACTCTTGTCAATAACCACTGCAGTGACTTTGACTGTAGCTTTTATTATGCTAGTGTGGGGGGGCGCCCTCTTCACAGCAGCACGCTGATCTGAAGACTGACAAGGTACGTGCTCTCTGTATGTGAGGTTGTGTGACTTCTCTCTTCCATCTCTTGCTCTCCTCCAGTGTCTTACTCTCTCTGCCTTGTTTTTCGTTTCTTCAAGATAGATCAGTGAGTTCATGCATCTATTTAAAAACTGTACAGGATGGAACTCAAACACACAGTCCATGTTTTCTACTTTATCTACGAAAAAGCTGACATTTTGCCAAAAAACTGAAGTCCTGGGACCAGGTTCAAAAGATTAAACCAAAAACAGGATAGAGCAGAACTGCACGATTAGAGGATCAGAACCAAAATATTTAGAAGTGAAATACCAGTACTGTTTCTTTTTTCTTTTTCCAATTTATTGCTCTGGCGTTTAAGAAATACAATTCTGCTAAAACAGCTGCTGTAAAAATAAAAAATAAAATACTACAGACAACAATGAATAAAATCTGTACTCTCTGATAGAAGATTCTAATAGCAAACTTGTGTTCAGCTCAGAGCCGTGCAGTCAGTCAAGTATTTATTTTGCAAGGCCTGGTAGACCGTCTACAGAGGTAAGTAAAAAAACGATGACCAAAATGGATGCAAAATTAAACACCTGACATTATTTGTCCTTGAGTCAAGGCACATAAGTAATAATAATACTTAACCTGAGTTACAAGTTTTAAAATGATTTCTAACATCTCATCTCACAAGTTTCCTTGTCTGAGTTGCATTACACCCAAGGCTTTTAGTTTAGTCTGCGTTTCTTGCTGAAGACCAGCTGACTGCCTGTGGCTGCATATGACTGTGTTGTACAGCAATTTACATAAAATTGGGTAAATGCTACCGTTGCACTCACAGTACATTACTCTGTATAAGTGTCCTAAAAGTAATGGAAATGCAGTACTCCAAGCTTGTTTTTTTTGTTTCTTTCTATTCAGTACAATCATTCCGTGTCAGATTCAATTTTAACTATAAATGTTGCCACATTAAATTTAAAGCCTTGTGTGTAATGCCCATAAAGGCAGAATTGGGTTGTGCGTGTGTGTCTTAGTAATGAGTCTTGAAGAGCTGCTGAAGACTTCTGTAGGGGTAAGACCGCTTCTACAATTTCATTTATCTGTCCAGAAATGTAACTGATGTTCATTATGTTCATTTCTTGATTTAGCACTTTACCGAATGCCATGCTACCCATTGAAGTAAAGGTTGTTGTTTCTGATGATGATGATGATAATGATGCCTAAGCAAGACAGAATCCCATAACGTTTTTCCCTTGTATACCGTGTGACCTGCTTTCCTCCCAGGCCTAACTTAAAAGGCTTGTAGGGGCAGCGAAGGGCTGAGTCCATAGTTCAACACCTGTAAGTCACAAACAACTAGTTCACCAAAAGACTGACGCCTGTTTTCTGTTTTTGTTTTCCTTGTTCTGAGAGGAGGACTCTTAAGGAGAGAAAAAGCATTGTCTTTTGCAGCGCCTTTTTCTCGTTACGAATGCCTCAAGTTGAACATGTTCCACAGATCTTTTTGACCATTTAAGTGGTTTCCAGTTACATTCTTGCTAAACTGTAGTTTATACTGCAAGTTTGAAGCAACACCGTATTGCTTTAGATGAATGATGAAGCTGTCTCTCTGTGAGGGAGAGCCTTTTGGTCCTTCCAGGTTTTCCCAGTTAGGATTCCAGCTTCTCTTACAAGCTTTGCACTAATTAGTGTAGGGCATGTTCCTGTATGAAACCCCTTAAGATCTGGAAACCACTTGATCTGTGCACAGTAACAAATTGACTGCAAAGACTCAGTGGATCTTGTGTGGCATCGGCTGAACCTCTCTGTGCTTTGCTCTGCAGAAACTAGAAGAAGAGAAGGACAAGCGGGAGAAGGAGCGGCTGGAGTTTGAGCGGGAACGGAGGGAGCGGGAAAAAGAGCGAGAGCGGGAAAGAGAGCGGCGGGACCGCGAGAGGGAGAAGGAACGAGAGAAGGAACGGGAGAGGGAAAGGGAGCGAGAGCGGGAGAGAGACAGAGACAAAGACCGGGACCGCAGGACCAGAGAAAGAGAGCGAGACAGAGACTGGGAGAGGGACAGAAGCCGCGACAGGAGCGCGGAGCGCAGCCGATCCAGGTGAAGATAAAAAACACATCAGAGCTGGGAGATAAACTGATTAACAGAAAATGTATAGTCACCAACAGTTGACTACATTTTGATTGTGATGGATTATCTATTTGCAGCAAGGTTTAAGTGATTTACATTGAAATTATCTGGAACCGATGGCAGCATGTAATTTAGGAAATCTAAAGTCTAAAAACTATATGCTCCGATACAGAATGCTCAGTCATCAGCCAACCTGACTTACTTTAAAGGGTCCTATACACTGTGCAATAACAGTGATGTTGCAGGTTCATTGCATGTCTCACTGAATGGTTGTCTAATAATGTCTTTGTTGTAGTCTTATGTCAGACTGTACAATACCAATTTTGAGGCAAGTCAGATTGTGCGATGAATGCCGAGTGAATTTTAGCACTACGATTAAGTAGTGTAAGAAAAAAAAGATGCATGTTGTCATCAACTTGTTTCCGCCTTCTGCACTGCCCTCGTACATTGTATAGAGGCCTAAAAATGTATATGTAAAAGTATAGACCGTGCTTTATTGACATGTTTCTGTCTCCCCTGTCAGTTTTGATGTACAACGTAAAACTTGTGTTTTGGTTCCAATTTAGATTCAAGGATAACATATTCTCACCTTTACTTGTGCAGGGAGGTGAGTCGAGACCGAGACAGAGAAAAGAAACGAGACCAAGAGGATGAAGAGGAGTCGTATGAACGCAGGAAGCTGGAGAGGAAACTCAGAGACAAGGAAGCAGCCTATCAGGAGGTAGGGAAGGCTGGGCGGTTACCTGGGCTGTGTTCGAAATCACTCCCTGTCAGTGCACTATATTTACCCTCTGCCATTTTATTTGAGTGTCTGAGTGTGAAACATATAATGCACTAAATAGTGCCCTCAAAAATTCTCACAATGGAATAAAAAAGTTTCTACATGATTGTATTTGACTGTTGCTTACCCGATACTGTTGTGACTACAGCGTCTAAAGAACTGGGAGCTCAGGGAGAGGAAGAAGGCACGGGATTACGCCAAGGAGTCCGAGAGGGAAGATGAGCGTCGACGAGAAATAGTGAGAGCACACTGAATGACTGATGTTCATAGAGGTGTCCTACTTTACTTTGAACACTTGGTGTACCCATTGTCCTCATTTAACAAGCCAGAATATTACCTAGTTTTACCTTTAACCTAGAACAATTCCTTAATCGCTGTTAATTCCACTACAGAATGCATTTGAGCTTTAAGTTACAACTTTGCTGTCCTGGAGGGATACGTGTTATGAGTTATTAGTTTCAATGCCTGCTTGTTGGCATTTTAAAAAAGTTGAAATGCATTATTAAATGTGCATATGTTATTGTGTTGCCAAGATAGCCTTTCATGTGGTTGTTTTGTATTTATATGATTTCATTTAACAAGTCAGACAATAAAATCTGTAAGCAGACATAGATTTGTTATCCAGAAGAAATTTCAGCGTGGTCCTGTGTGTCTTCAGGTGAAAGAGGGCAAACGGCTAAAAGAGTTTCTTGAAGACTATGATGATGAAAGAGATGACCCCAAGTATTACAGGTGAGCAACATAAAAGAATATGCTGCGGTGCTGTTTTTTAGGCCAAGTAGATAAGATAAATACAAGATAAAATAAATGCACACATGTGCCTCTGTAAAAGGATTTTCATCTGATATAATTCAGTGTCAGAAATGTTGTGAAACATATGAAGACTAAACCTTAAGGTATTCATTTCATTGTTCTGCGTGACAGATTGGAACCATGTGGCACCCAAACATGTAAAAACACAGTAAAAAGATGCAGCAGATGCTGTGTGACCCAGATCTGACTTGTAGTAGGAGACGCAATACTGCTGCTATGGCTATTGTTCTGAAGGCTGTTATTTTTGGTGTGACCCCTAGGGGCAGTGCGCTGCAGAAGCGTCTCAGAGACCGAGAGAAGGAGATGGAGGCGGACGAGCGTGACAGGAAGAGAGAGAAGGAGGAGCTGGAGGAGATCAGACAGAGGCTGTTAGACGAGGGACATCCAAACCCAGACGCAGAGCTACGCAGGGTAAGCTTGTCTGTAATAATAATGTGTGTGTGTGTGTGTGTGTGTGTGTGTGTGCCTGTATATCTGTAGTGAGTGGGCATGCTGTCTGTTGTCTTTGTGAAGGTCACATAATCCGAGTCTCTGCATCTCTGCACATCTGTGGTGTCCAGCTTTCATTGTCTGTTGACCTTCTTTTCTGTAAAAAAAACTGTGATTGGGTGTTAATCTTCTGCATATCTGCCTCTTATTGGTTCAGATGGAGGAGGAAGAGGAGGAGCGTCTGAGACAACCTCCCATCATCCAAGAGCCGGAGCCCGAGGAGGAAAGGGAACGCCACAGGGGTTCACGAGAGCACCGGGACCACCGAGATCACAGACAGGACCAGGACAGAGCAGAGGCCCGCTCACGGCCCGCCCACACAGACGACGAGGTGGAGGAGGGTGAGGAAGATAATTTTGACAACGACGAAGATAACCCCGATGCAAAACCGTGCTTGAAGCCCACGATGCGGCCCATCACAGCAGCACCCTCAGTGTCGTCGGCCAGTGGCAACGCGTCCCCCAACACACCTGGGGACGAGTCGCCCTGTGGCATCATCATCCCCCACGAAAACTCTCCCCCTGAGGCCCTGCCGCAGGAGGAACACCGGCCGAAGATTGGCCTCAGTCTCAAACTGGGTGAGTCTAAAAGAAACGTGTCCTCACTGTAATGTGGACAGACATGGAGCGCTTACAGAGACAGCTAAAACTGAGTCAGTTAGTCGATAGACAAAAATGTAATCTGCAACCATTTTGATTATCAATTAACCGTTAACGCGCTTTTCTGACCACCTACCTCACTGCCAAACACTCACTTGTTCTAGCTTCTTAAATGTGAGTATTTGCTGCTGTTCTCTGTTTGATATCATTGTAAATTAAATGTCTTTGACTGTTGCAATTTGAAGACGTCAAGTTGGGCTCTGGGAAATTTTGATGGGCTTTTTTCACTATTTTCTGACATTCTATAGACAAAATGATTGATTAATCGAGAAAATAACTGGCAGATTAATCGTCAGTTGCAGCCCTACTCACAGGACATTTATTAAAAATTCATGTCAGTAGCTACTTTGTATACAGCAGTGGTACTCTGACACAGCCAACAGCTCCACTGCTAAAGGGAAATGTCAAGTTAAACTGCCATAGTATCGCCAGATTTCCCTCTAAAACACATGTAGTTCTATTTTAAATGTATTAGTGTAGGTCAAAGACATAGGGCTTCTCTCTAGATTTTGTAACAATTTTCAATGGCCAAACTGGGAGAAATCCTCCACCAGTAGTAGCCTACTTAGACCAGAATGCACAGCTTGCACATCTGTAGTGAGCAGCTTGTGGATATTGAAATTTACGGAGGAATAACGCAGGAAATCACTAACTGAAGAGGTAGACAAGGCAGATGTAGGGAAAGTAAAGTAAAAACAACTCCTGGAACATGCCAAATGTCAAATATTCATGAGATATAACTAACATTTAAGCATTCCTCTTCTTCTACTTCCATTAATAGCTTCTTCCTTTATTAAATCAGATACTGGCAAACATTAAAGGAAATTGATAGGTAGGATTCAGTCACTACAGAACAAGTAGACAAGTCATTCCAGCTGCGTAAATCCAAGTGAACTTTATCATTTGTAAATGAAAACCTGTATTCATAAAGCTCCTTGTGCTCTCTAGGTGCCACAGGAAGCCCCAGTCAACCCAACACAGGTAAGAGGAAGAAGCTGCCCGTGGACAGCGTCTTCGACAAGTTTGATGACGAAGAGGCTGACGAACAGCCTCGCAAGAGGAAGCTGGTGCCCCTGGATTACGACGATGACAAGAGCCTCGGGGTGGACGGAGCCGGGCTCTCCAGCATAAAGGGGGCCAACACCGAGGAGAAACGTAAACACATCAAGAGTCTGATAGAAAAGATTCCCACAGCAAAGCCTGAGCTGTTCTCCTACCCGCTGGACTGGTCTATGGTTGACACGGTGAGGAGAGAACTAAAAATGTGTTATCTGTTTATAAGCAGACAAGTTAACTAAGATGATAACGCATAGATTCACAAACTTTGCACTGCAGAAGACAGTAGATTAATTTATTCTCTTCTGCCTCTTGATTTTTCGATTAGTCATTCGGAAAGTAGCAGATGTTAACACCACTTCTAAAACAAAGCCTGTGCTTTCATCCCATGTTCTTTTTAGACGTTAATGGAGCGACGTGTTCGGCCCTGGATCAATAAAAAGATTATTGAGTACATCGGAGAGGAGGAGGCAACGTTAGTGGACTTTGTCTGCTCCAAGGTATTGATCATGTGATGTCTGTACATTTGACTTCATTCAGACTTGGAGGGAAAGTGAAACATTAATGATCCTGATGTTGTTGTCTTCCCCAGGTGATGGCTCACAGTATGCCACAGAGTATCTTGGATGATGTTGCTATGGTGAGTAATGTAACGGATAAACAGGCCCTCACACTGTTTGCTGCCTTTATTTTATGTTCATGTTGACTATGTTAATGTTAGGTAATGAATCCAAAAGTCATACATACCATCATGTTTCTGACTTGCTCACCATCATCGCATCAAATATGAATCATGTTCTTAACCCATTTTTGTTGCTGGATTAAAAACCTACCTTTGCCCAACTCTGCAGATAATAACACATTCAAATGAATAGGACTATGCATATTCTTCACTACATCAATAAACATACAAAAGTAATCAAACTATTTTTATAATCAGTTAATCGTTTCAGTCATTTTTCAAAGCAAAAATGCCAAATATCTTTTGGTTCCAGCTGCTTAAATGTGAGAATTTGCAGCTTTTCTTTGTGATCGTAAACTGAATATCTAGACAGTTGGTCAGACAAAACCAAATATTTGAATATGTAACATCAGGCTCTGAGAAATTACTATGGGCAAATTTTAGTTTTAATTTCCTTTGACCTTAGAGGAAAATAATCAGATTTATTGATAATGAAAATAAGTGATAGTTGCAGCCCTCCATCAAATAGAAGAAAATGGCTGTCTTCTAAAATAAGCTACAGAATAACCTTCAGATTGTCTTTATTAGATGGCAATAGTGATGACAAGAAATGAGGGACGTTGCGGTTCAGTGTCTCTCGTGTAACTCGGTAAACCTTCCTCTTTTGCTCCTGCTTTAGGTTCTTGATGAAGAAGCTGAAGTCTTCATAGTGAAGATGTGGAGGTTACTCATTTACGAAACTGAAGCTAAGAAGATCGGACTGGTGAAATAAGCAAAACAACCACTGAATGAAGATAAACTTTTTTTTTTCCTTTCATACATCGTGTATAATAGTGTAGTGCAGTTGTCACCCCAAACAAAGCGACTTACCAGTACAGTACAGACTGTAACTGCTCATTCTCACATCTGCACCAGTTGTTCAGGTCGTGTCGGTTTATTTTCCCCTCAACATACTCAGGCTACATTCGCCTCCCTCTGTTTGCAGGTGCTGACTGTGTCGGTTTGCTTTTGTGTATATACAGTACGTCATTATTTGACTTTGATGAAATAATTCTGAGAGGAAACTGCTGACAGACACCCAGGACATTGTTGTTGCCAGACAAGGTTTCGTAGTCTGATACTTTTATTTGTATGCACACCTCTGCAGGAGCAGTTCACCGGTTTCATGAACTTTTCTTTGACGTCTCTAAGGTGTGAAAGCCAGCTTGCAGTTGAATGTGGGTTGGTTAAGTGGACACAGACTTTAGAGTATGCATAACTACCACAAGGATGTGATATTTTCTACAGGGTTATTTATTCAGGGTTTTGGACACAACTCCAATTTATTTCTGTCGAGCTACCATTTTCCTTAATTTTTCCTTATCACATTCCCGATCGTGTTGGCATGTTCTCGTCCTCAGAACATCTCAGAAAGCAACTAGTTGTCATTTGAAATGTGTCTACTGACAAGACCCACAGAATATCTTGGGTGGTGACATCCCTGCAGCGGTAAAAGCACACACACGTCATAACCACTATAGGAAAATGAGCTAAGAATGGGGAAAAAGTGATTTGAAGTTGTGAAGATGCTCTCCATTTGTTTTTGTATTGGTGAACATTTGAATAAAATTGATTTTTATAACTGTTTGTGAACCCATAATTGATTTCTCACTACCCACCATTAGCTTCTTTCACAAATCACTTCTATTAAGTTTGATTTCATTAAAGGGTTCTTAAGTTGCAAATGTAAAAACAGTATAGAAACGTTAGTTAACCAGTAACTGCAAGAGGGTGATGAGATTTTGAGAATTGATGAGAATTTGCAACATGACATAACTGAACGTTCTTAATTTAAAAGTTAAAGTACTACATGTTCAAAGAAACACTGCAGTTACAGTGTAACCACTCTTAGTGATGAAATGACTAACAGCTGTAACATTTTCAATGCCACAGGGAGGGACATGTTAAGAGATTGACAGGTTAAGCAATTAATAACTACATTATTGGTTCATTTCTATGGGACATGCAACATGGTTCAGCTGGTAATCCATGGGTAGTGATGGGCCTAAACAGAAATTAAACCAGAGCTTAATTGCTTAGTTTTGTGACAATACATTTAAAGATTTACTCACTTGAAATATTTTATAGATGGAATAAGCATTTTGGGTTCTCAATTTAAAATTTAAACCTGCTTCATACGGACTTTTACATACGATTGATGTAAACAAAGCTTTAAAAGTAACAAAACATTACAGACTTGAGTTTAATTATATCCTACTGTTTGTCCTTTAATTAATTCACCCAATCAGTTTGAGTGATGGCACGTTCCAATCACTTTCTTTGAGTTTTGTAGTGGGAGAAACTTTGGTTTAATGCTGGAGAATATTTAGAAAGGAAAACAATCCTTAAAATTAAGTTAGATCTGGTGCCATTTCATTCAGTCTACTCATAGCAGCTGACAAAGACGCATTGAGTTCAAAACTTCCAGAACTTTATTGATGCCATGTGAGCTAAACAAGAGCAGGTCTTGCCAGTAAAAACCCTTTAACTTGAAGAGAAACAGCACATAAAGTCGCCACTGATGGTGTAGAGACAGACGAGCGTTTCCCGTTTAATCAATCACATCCAGTGACCAGCCAGAGATGAAGCGCCAAGGATACTGAAGACACTGAGCTCTTAAGCAAGAGGTAAGTGAAGGCCACTGCTTTGTAAACAGCTTTTGTTGTTTTAGAGTTATTGTTTATTCAAATCGCTGTACTTAAAAATAGAAACTATACTGATGTTTAATTTGTAATTTAACTTTCCTTGTGTCCATGTCTGGTAAGAAGACAGCTTTAGTGTTACCATCTTCTGAAACAAACCTTGCTTATGAACAAACTGGGACGTTAATGTTTGCAATGTGAAAGTTAACATCTGTTGGACTGAGTGACTGCGGCCAGGTCTGTCCACATTTCTCCTGATGTTTTTCCCCAACCAGCCTTCCTCCGAGGACCGACTCTAGTCCTCCGCTTTGGCCTCCATCTCCTCTGCGTCGTCGTCTCCGTCCACCTCGGCGTTCTCCCGCTCTAGCCTCTCCAGCTGCCGGGCGAGCTCAGTCTCATCTGTGTCTGTCACCACCTTGGGCTGAAGGAGACAGTTCACAGTTTAGTTATTTGTACCATTAAAATAAAAATAATAAAAAGTAGGAATATGTCAAAACAGGGAGAAATCCTGTACAGTCCCAGATGAAAACTACAAGTATTGTAACCACTCTTGGTGGGGAAAAAATAAATAATCTGAGATTGAGAAGTAATATTTTGAGAAAAAGCTAGCAGTGTTGTAAGTATAAAGTCATAATATAAGGTCAGAATTTTATGAGTAAAAGGTTATAACACGAGAATAAAGTTGTAATATTTCAAGAAAAATATGAATGATGATGAATTTTAAGTAGCATTTTTGGAGAAACAACTTTGGAGAAACTACGACTTTATTCTCATAATATACTTTTTTCCCCTCAAATTACGAAATTATATTCTCACAATCTTTTTCCCCCTTTCCCAGACATACTATACTATCAAAATGTCTCAAATGTGTATTTAAAACTTGTTTACGATGACCAAAAAACCCCAGGGAATTCACTTTAGAAACATACTGTCAAGATTAGGCATTTCTGAATACCTAGGCAGGACTGTGTGTGAACATTTGTAGCCCAAGTGTAGAGATTCATAGTTGAGGTTGAATAATGAAGCTAATGGAGAAAGTATTCAGATCCTTTACTTAAGTAAACGTACTAATACCACACTGTGAAAATACTCCACTACAAGTGGAATCTTACTTCAGTGAAAGTATGTAAGTAAGTTTAAAAATAAAATTAGAAATAGGAGAATGTTCTCAACCCATAAAGGAACACTTCATCCTTCAGTTTATCAAATCACCACATTTGGAGATGCATGGTTTTCACTGGACAAGAGGGGTATTATAAATTGTGATATGAACTAAAGCTGCCAGGCAAATGTAGCGGAGTAAAAAGTACAATATCTGCCTCTGAAATGTAGTGGAGTAGAAGTATAAAGTTGCATCAAATGGAAATACTTGTAGTAAAGTACAAACACCTCGAATTTGAACCTAAGTACAGTACTTGAGTAAATGTACTTAGTTAAATTCCACCCCTGCTCACTGTACACCCTGGTCTAACTAGAAGTTAATACACACGTTTGAAAACGTTAAACTTCAAGAAACTGTAAATAATAATAACAGAAACACACAAAGGATGGGGAGCGGCTTTCACTAACGCACGGCTGCACAAAGAAACTGAGGTCACTCACCTCCATCTGGATGTTAAAGACGCCTCTCTTCTCCTCAATCTTCTCCTTGATGGCGGCCATGGCCTGGTTGAGGACAGACAGGCCCTCTGTGCGCTCCAGAGTGGTCGTTGTCATAACGTAGCGAGGGGGAGCGATCAGGTTGATCTGCCAAGAACAACACCATGCCAGTCTTATTGACACCGCATCACAGCTCTTACCCCCCTAAAAAACACAACTAAAGCAGCAGGTCACAACTGGTCATTCTTTTTAGTCTGAACAGCATATAAAAAGGAGAGGTTCTTTAGTTCATGACTGAAGACAGGGCAAAGTTTCACCATTCAGCATCAGTGTACAAACTTGTGTTTGAAGCTCCAATATTACCTTGATGGGCATGGCCTCTGTGGAGCAGCCAAGCCCGGCCCTCAGAGCTTCCTTCACTGCATCGATGCCCTCATACCCGTAGCACGCCACTTCAATGTCTGCAGGAGGGAGAGGAAAAAGATGAAGAGCTGTCCAACTGAGAAGCTATCATGCTACTGTGAGAATAAATAATGAGTATATTGTTACCTGCTCTGATTTTGACAGCCTGTGGAGTGAGTCGCCTGTTGATGTTATCAATCAGCACAGCCCTCTCTTCCTCTGTTAAGTCCAGCCCATCCAGAATGGCAGGGTCTCTGGAGGAGGGAAGATAATCACCATCTGATTTGACTTCATCCAAAAATAAAACATTACTTGCATACATTCTTTGTGTTGTTTTAAGACGTTTTTTTCTAACGCGCACCGCTTGAAACAGCCACTTACGATACAGCCTGTTTGAAGACATCATAAGCTCCGTATCCTGGCCGCTTATATTTCTCATCGAAGACCCAGGCGGTGCGCTGGTACAAGCTCTCTAGCTGCTCGTCCTTACTGTACTCCAGCACCTCTGCCACGTGTCGCAGGATGCTGTACACCTGCAAACATAACAACCCGCATCAGCTCAGTGCCAACACTGATTCACTAAAACATCAGAAAGATCACAAGAGATCAATGAAAATAAAAATCTATGGGTACTGTAGCTTTTAATAACCCAGAAATGTACTGAGAGGTGTTTACCTGTTTGCTTTCAACTGTATTTATGATAAGAATCACTTTAACAATCCTGAACACATGCTGGCAGCTGTTTCAATAGTTATTTTCATGAGGAACAAATTAAAAACAATTTGACTTACAGTTTTAGATTTGGTGAATTTATCTTCACACTTGATGGCCTCCTCTGGTGAAACTCTTCTTTTTGATAAATCAATGTATCCTAAAGACAAAGCAGAGAAGAGATGCTGTGGCATTTTTTTTTCATGGCATGAAATGATGTATATTCAGAATATTCTCACAGGGCAGAATGTGAACAGGAATGAGTTCAGAAGGAGATGGCTGCCAAAGTGCTAATGGTTTCTTACAAGATTAGTGCTGGTATGGTAATTTGATGGTCAAACACTTTCTGGTTTAGGCTTCACAAGTTGCTTGCTGTTCTTAATTGCTCCTTTATTACAAATCAAATACTGGCATTGTTTTGCAGTTGATCAGACTAAGCTAATTTCAAGGCTACGTTTTGGGCTCTGGAACTAGACAGAGAGTTGTTTTCACAGCCTGAACATATTCCACACAGAAACATACAAATATGCACAACACATGAAATATACACTTGGCCACACATACACCTGTATCCCAACCCATACGTATATACACGTGTATGCACTCACACTGACATGCCTAGATCTATGCAAACAGTGCCAAGTGTCAATGAGGATATTGAGATATGCAATTGTTACTGATAATCTATCTATACTCTATAGAACAAGTGTCTGTGTCAAAGAACATCACAACAATACTAATATTCTACTGGTTGTTACTATCCATGGTAAAGAAGTTTTTGCACTCTTTCCAGTTTATCTTGTTATTATATCAATTAGTGTTAAGTTCAGTCACAGATTTTTGCTGTGGTTTGTACATTATGTCTATTCCACCTGCCACTGGCAGCCAAAAGGTTCCCTGTCCTTTGTGCAACCCCACATGCAGGCCTAGACCCAGTGACCTTCAGCTCCAGTGTTTAGCGCTCTCCTGCCTGGACTTACCCTTCTCTTTGTCTACTCGGATGACGACCACGCACTCATTGCGGCCTATGCGGATGAGCTTGTTGATGGAGCGGATGCGTCGACGCGACAGCTCGCTCAGGAGGATCATGCCCTCGATGTTGTTGTACTCCAAAAGGCTGACATAGGCGCCCATCTCGGCGATGGACCTCACGTTCACCATCACAACATCCTCCACCTCTGGGAACCGGTGCTGGTAAAATCGACAGCTGAGCCCCGGCATCGCTGAGAGAATAGAAACAAAGGAGGGACAGGGGTCAAATATTTGAGGTGTCATCGCGAATTTGGAGTTTGAAAGATGATGTAAGAAGATTATGGGAATCAGCCTCTGCTGCTTCGGTTTTGACACAGATTTTTGACCCAACTTTGTAAAAGTGTGACACTAAATTGCTGAGTGCCCCTTTAAATAGATTCTGTCATGTTTCTTCTACATCTTCAATATTGTACAGCTCAGTTTTAATTTGTGAATTTGATGATGACAATGATAATGATAACATCTAGAGCAGTGGTTCCCAGTCCCAAGAGATATCTCAGAGATTACGAGATGAATGAAAAAAAAAAAAAAAAGAAATAACAACAAGACATAAAATATGTTCTCTTTTTTCCCTTTCCCTTTTCTGTTCTCTAATTTTGCTTTTTTTTCTTGTGAAATACTTTACAATTTTACCTCTTCAATCTGTAAAAATCCTTAAAAAAAAACAATCAAACAAGTCACTCCACAGTTTATCTGGTAGCATTTTACATCCACACTAGGGCCATAACCTGTGATGAAGTAGTGATCTACAGGCAAATAATGCATCAACTCCTAAAACACAATGACAGCACCCATGGTGATTTCACTGACAGATACAGGCACATTTTCTGATGCTGAGCTGTTGAGCCTATTACTAAAATAACACTGACTTGGATGTTAAATAAAAATAAAATGTGAAGGATCATGGAGGATGACAGTCATTAATTAATGACATCAATGGACTGAAATCAATCTCTATATCATCATGACAGATTAGGTCCACCTACCTAAAACTAAAGCAGTCTAATGCAGTAGCTCTGCAATAAACCCAACCTTCATGAAGTTGAAAAGATCAGGTTTTGTTGAAACTGTTTTAGAGAGGTGTGATTGTTATTTTTGGAGGCTTTAACTTGTGGAGCTTTTAAATTGTGTTGTGCTTTACTGAGAATTGTTTCTAATATTTAGTCTACCCTCAATGACATAAATGGGGTGGACAAAATATTATAAACACCCTTCACATATTTAGGGACCAGTCCAAAACCACCTGAATGACACATTGTTAATTCTGTTCCAGGGTGTTTTTTTCACTTGAGCAGGTCAAATGACTGAGTTTAGCCTGGAAAATATTCCCAAAATAACTGCAGGGAGATGAAGCGGTATTAAGTGAACTGGCAGCGTAGGCACTGGCAGTTTTATTTCACATTTTTTGGCTGTGAATGGGATGATGCAATGCAGACAAACGAGAAGCCCCTTTACTGTTTAAGAGCGAAAACTGACATTAACAAGAATAAGACAGAACCCCGCATGAAATGATTGTAGCATATTAGTAGCGATTGTAGATCTTAACAGTTATGAGTGAATTAAATACCACGAGACGAGAATTGAATCTAAGGACCAAATAGCCACTTTAATATTCGGTTAGCTTCCTAGCTAACAACCCGGTTCCCAACTCACATGCGGCACATGCACTGCTGTCGAGGCTAGCAGTTAGCCAACCAGCTAGCTAGCAGCTCCGTCTGTTCCCCACTCCCCGGTAAACATCTTCTTTATCAATAAAAACTCACCTGTGTCATATGTTTACAGAACGATACACTGGAATGCTCTGTACTGGAAGTGCTTAAATGTCCGATTATGTTTTCTTCGGAGACTTTTGAAATGAAGAACTCGGGCCCGCTAGCTCACATTCATGGGTGCGCTAATTTCTCGACCCGGAAAAGATCGTCACAGCTTTTCGACACGCGCATGTGCAGAACGCGCTCGGTCCAGTCACATGACCGGAGGCCAGCTGATCATCACGGACGGAGAGTCGGACAAGATCACGACCACCAGCTTCAGATATGTGCTTCTAATCCTGCACGAAAAACAACGGGTTTTGTGCATTATATGTACAGGGTAATAAAATAGAATACAAGTTCACGTTTCAGTGTTAATTTTAGGAAACGGAAGTAAACAGAAGACTGCAGTCATCGACCAAAGGACGAGAAGATGTCTGGAAAAGAAAGGATCGACATATTCCCCTCTAGAATGTAAGCGGCTTGTTTGCTAGCTAGTTGCTAACCCACTGTAGCTTCTGAGCCAGCTATTATAACGCTGATTTGTTGACTTATTGCTTTCCAGTCTCTCAGATTGTTAATTTCCGGCTCCCTGGAAAGATTGGTTAATCTCACATGAAGGGATGACAGTGTGATTCAAGCCTAAAGATAGTTTTTATTAGTGCCAGGTTGCTGTGTAAAAGAGGAAGAGTCCTTCATTTGTCATGTGATGTTTCTAACATAACCCCAGTGTGATCTGTCAGTCTGAGATGGTGTCTGAAACATACTGACCTCCAGACAGTAAAAGTCTTGATTTTAACATAGTGTAACTTGAGTATCTACTGATCAGTATAGTTTCCTGTGTTGTCTGTAAAGTCTAATCATTTTTACCTTATTGATTCAGTCAGTCAGCTTTTTTGAAGCCTTTGTGTGTGAGAGAGAAGTTTTAATCCTAGAGACTGGCTGTGTTTTTGACCTGTACATGGATGAAGCTTTTTCTGACAAACCGATCAAGTATCAGTTCTAGTTCAAGTATTCAGGTTGCAAATATCAGTGAGCTACGATATGAATGTAGATCAGTGATTCCCAACCTGGAGTACTTGTACCCTAGGGCGTACTTAGAAATTATGATTGATATATATCCACATATTTCTGCTTTGTAGGAAATCAACACAAAAATAGGATTACAAATGTGTGGCACTGATTTTTAGCATATTTATTGTGACATGTGTCAATGACTTACCAACTGTGATCTGACTGCACAAGACACACCTCGGTTTCAGAGTCAGTCTTAACAGCAAGTGAAGCAATAAAGACAGCATGAAAACTTTAACTACTAAAAACAAAACGCACCTACCAAAAAAAAACAAAAGTAATAGATAAATGGTTGAAACATTCCTGAGTGGATACGTCAGACAAAAAATGGTTGTGTGGTAGTGGTTTACAATAATCAATTTTTTTCTAAAAAGAGCGAAACGGCTGGAACAACAATTTTCCAATAAAAAGCAGCTGTGTCAGAGAATGTACACAACCTCTGTTAATATTTGAATCCTGTATACTTGTAATTGGTGAGATTCATGTACAGCATTCAAAATGTGTTTGTTTTGTCTGGGTTTGCAGGGCTCAGACCATCATGAAGGCTCGGCTGAAAGGGGCGCAGACCGGCCGCAACCTGCTCAGGAAGAAATCTGATGCCCTCTCCATGCGCTTCCGTCAGATCCTCCGCAAAATTATCGAAGTCAGTTGAAGATGGTTGATAACTGACTTTGCTCTCCATGCATTTATTTCTTGAATAACTCAGAATGGTTTTCTAAAGGTGGACTTTGTCTCTTTTCCTTAGACTAAGACTAAGATGGGAGAGGTGATGAGAGAGGCGGCCTTCTCTTTGGCTGAAGCCAAATTTACAGCCGGAGACTTCAGGTGAGAATCAGAGAAAGATCACAGGATGTGGTGTTATGTTTGGTACAGGTGCATCTGTAACTCCCATCTGTAATTCTGTCCACAGCACAACTGTAATCCAGAATGTCAATAAAGCCCAAGTGAAGGTCCGAGCCAAGAAAGACAACGTGGCAGGTTAGCCTAAAAAATATAATCTATTTACATTTGTTTACTTTTTACAATCACTGTTGATGAGACAAGCTCTTATATACGTTTTGCTTTCTTTTAGGTGTCACTCTTCCAGTTTTTGAGCACTACCAAGAAGGCGGGGACAGTGAGTCACGTTTGGATGAATTTAGTTTTTGTGACTAGTGAATGACAGAGAGTCCTCACCCTCGCTGTGTCTTCCAGGTTATGAGCTGACTGGTCTGGCCAGAGGAGGAGAGCAGCTCTCCAGGTTGAAGAGGAACTACGCCAGAGCTGTTGAGCTGCTGGTGGAGTTGGCCTCCTTACAGGTAGGGGGTGCTGTTACAAATATACTGAGGTTTATTATTGTCAAGTTAAATGGGCAGTGGTTTAAAGTAACTTAGTACATTTACTCAAGTACTGTACTTAAGTAGAATTTTTAGGTATTTGTACTTTACCCAAGTGTTTACATTTTTATACCACTTTATACTTCTACTCCACTACAATTCAGAGGGAAATATTGTACTTTTTACTCCACTACTTTTATTTGACAGCTGTAGTTGGTAGTTACCTGCAAATTGAAACGTATGCTCAGAGTTTGAAATATGACGCAGGATTAAACTACCCAACAGCATAAAGTAGCTAAAAGTAGCTTCACCCCAACTAGCTTCAACATTACAATGCTGCTTACATGTTAATGCACCAATAATAATGATCCAATAATATAATATAATAATGTAACACTCTGAAAGGTGCCATTCTGCATTATGACTACATTCTTTAATACGTAAAGTAGGTTTTGTTTCGAATACTTACATAGAGTATTTTTTAATATTTGTTTTATCACTGGAAATTAAGTTTTTAATGAAATACTATCGACAGTTACCGCAATTCTTCTGTATTTTCAGTTTTTTTCCTGACACATATTGCCCCCTTTCTGTCCATAGACATCTTTTGTCACTCTGGATGAAGCCATCAAGATTACCAACCGCCGTGTGAATGCTATTGAGCATGGTAAATTCACACTTAACATGCAATTGTTGCCCTTTTCCTGTCAAAGACTGTTATTGTAGCTCATCTTTATCCCACTTTGCAGTGATTATTCCCCGGATTGATCGCACCCTCACCTACATCATCACAGAACTGGATGAGAGAGAACGAGAGGAGTTCTACAGGTGAAAACATTTAGCTCGTCTAATGAATCACAGTTTTTATTTAAACTTTTTCCAAGAATATGTGCTGGCCACCTAACCTTCTATTTTTGTTATAACGCTGAGAATATTTCCTCCTCTGCCAGGCTGAAGAAGATCCAAGAGAAGAAGAAGCAGCTCAGGGAAAAGACAGAACTGGAGATTGCCGCCCGCCTGGCTGTGCTGGGTCCCATCGCAGAGCCCTCCAACATGCTGACGGAGGAGACGGATGAAGACCTGCTGTTCGAGTGAAGCGCTCTAAAGGCAGACAGTCACCGACTTCACCCATCATCCTATTTATTCTGTGTCTCCTCATGCAAGTGATGAAAGTTGTTTTTTTGTGTACTTGTCTGTGATGATTTGCTCTGTTGTTTCAGTACTGGAAGGTACTGTGTGTTTCCAGATTTGTCACTGTACAGAACCAAAGTGTCGTCACACTTGGCTGTTACCCACAAGGGAGTCAGTTCACTATTATAAAACAATAAGAATATAAATATGTTTACACGTGGTCTGCGAGTGAAATTAAAGAAGCATTCCGTGTGACGGATCAACTTGTAGATATTTCGGTTTTCCTCACAACATTTAGAGCCATTGCATGCTGTAAAGCTTAAGGTGGTTGTTGATTTCAAAGAGTGTGTGAGTCCGTGTTGTGGAGGCCTGTCCCGCTGCTGACCTCATATCACGGGGTTGTTGTTACCTCATGTGAGGATGTTTACCATTGTACCAGAAAACCATAATGTGACCCCGCTGTAAAACTTAGTGTGCAAGTCAACAAAGCCCCACACTTCATCCAAATAAAGATGTTATCAATATCCAACCATTGCCTGGATTTCTTGCTAAGATTAGAGATTTTTGCACTAATGTGGAAGCTTTTCAGTTCCATATGTGAAGAAAAAGGGGACTGGGATCAAACGTGCAGGGAAACATTTTGTCCCAAGTGTTTCGGTAACCCAGCTAGATGAGGAATGGCAGCCATCTTGCACCAGAATGCTACATTTAACACATTATTTTTAGTCACTGTAGAACTTTGCAAGCGTTGAATTAGTAGACATTTGTGTTGTAACACTAATACTACCGACTGATTTAAAATAATGTACTCAAGGCAAGTGAAATCAGTGCATTCAGTATGTACATCACTTGTTCACATATGTATTTTATTAACACTCTTCTCCAGAATTGTCCTCATGATTCAATAAGTATTCTGCAAAGAACCAATACTGTATTTGTTGAAGTTACACTAAGTGATAAGATGTTTTGTTCACACAATACTGGTAAAAAACTATCTCAGCAGTACTTTGCAGCTTGATATACTGATAGTAATGATAACCAGCTAGAGACAATAGCTTAGATCTGAGGTCTTTTATCACAGAGTAAATGAGACATGAGACAGCATGAAATAATACTGACGCTTGTGTAGAGGAAGGACCCCAAAAACTGTGCAGGTTACAGCAGATTTGTCTTCTGCGTTTCTGAATGGAAGACGTTACACTGCAGCCACTTTAAGCACAAGTGCTCCTCTTCTGTTTGGTACCTAAACAGCTTTTGGCTCACTGCTTTATCAGGAAGCCGTTTTATAATTGTGACATTAACACTCTCCCAGTTAAGTGTACAGTTTTGTATATCACACACACACACACACACACACACACACAAAATGTAACAATACCCCATTTGTCTAGAAAATACATATTTACAATTATAAATAACTATGAAGAATAGGATAGAAATATTTCTATTTGTTTGATAAATGACTTTGCATTAAACTGAGATCAACAAGAACCTTCATGGAACAAACGGGGGAAAAAAATCACCCACAAAGACATACACACACACAAAAAGAAATGTAAGAAACTTGAGTCCATCCCTGCAACATGTGGTAAACATCACCTCCTCTATAAACGAGGAGAATGTGCGAGTGAAAAATCCAGTGACAATCAGCACTGTCCATCCAGGAACATTCATTTTTGCTCTTCTGCTTAGCTTCTTCGACCCTGAGGCTCCCTGCGGTGAGACCCTGTGACCTCTAACACAGCCAGGTGGAGGGCACCCACTGAGGCTCAGTGTCCAGCTTGTCTATCAGCCTGCACAGCTCGTGGAAAGCCTGGTCCGGATCCGTGTTCACAATGGTTGCATCAAAGAAATGGCCGAAATTGTGCTCCATCTCGCGGGCCTTTTCAATAACCTCCTTTAGCTCTTCGGGCTGCGCACAGAAAACGAGACATTGCTTTTTAGACGGTGAGAGGGTGGTGACTCTTCTAAAATGACTGTGCTGTATTGGACATAAGTGCTTGTACAGGCATTCTTTCTTTTTTTTATTTAATGATAGGAATATTTTGATATCATTGTGATAGCTGTGTTCTCTGTATGTATTTCATGATGTAATATTTTTTATTTCTGGTGTATTGAGTATTTAGAGTACCGGGAGTAAAAAATCCTGAGAGGTTAAAACTGGACTAAAAAAGGTTTTTAATATAACTTCTCTCCTTGCTCTGCCTAAGAACGTTTTCTTTTATGTCTTAAATCTTAAATGCTCCATTTTGCTGAAATATGTTCCCCTTGTTATGCAAATAACAGCATGCGTGATGTCCAAACTATGTCATTTACATGTGCATATTAACTACAAAGAGTGAAATACAATTTTGCAACACTGTACAATGGGTACCTTTGGTGTTTTCCCCTGTGTGGCCAGCAGGGTGCGTAGTCGTTCCTGAGCAGGAGGAGCGATGAAGATGACATAGGGCTTGAGGTTGGAGGACCTCAATACTTGCAGTGACTGACAAAGGAAGAACGGGGACATACGAATATATGAAATGGAAGGAAAAGACCAAAACAAAAAAAAAACAATTTGAGATTTATGTTCAGGATATGAAAAGGCATAATTATGTTCTGGTCAAGCCACAACGGTTAAGATCAAGACAGAGGGATTGATTAAATGGGCTTTGTAATTAACATGTTAGACAGAAACAATGTTGGGAATTGTCCAGACAGTAACAGTAGCACTCAGTCTCCTACCCTGGTGTGGAGGCAGAGCAGACAGATGCGTCCAGAGTTGACAACGTGCCGAGCCGAGTCGGTGCTGGTGCCGTACAAGTTCTTCTCATATTCCCCAGACTCAATGAATTTCCCGGCCGCTAAGTCGGTTTCAAAGGCAGACCGACTCACAAAATGGTACTCGCGCCCATTCCGCTCATGTATTCTTGGGTTTCTGGTTGTGTCTGAGCCATGAAAAAGGATAGATCAATTTGACTTATTGCAAAAAGTCCAGAAGCTATTTTCTCTTAACTGGCACTATCAAAAATACACAGTAAGTCCTTTTTAAGTTGTCAGTAAACATTTTTGACATTAGAAATTTGAGAATTTTGTGCAGTTGCAGTTGAAGAAAGGTGATGTTATATGTCAAATGATTTGAATTCTTCACCGAATCCCAAATATGTTACGTTCCTCATCTGAAACCATGAATTGTTGATGAATATTTTATATGGTCATGCTTTGACAAACTTACGAGGAACAGCAACAGCAAACTTTTCCGGTTCAATGGACAGAAGCCTCCGACGCAGCTCATCATGGCCGCTGTTTGTGGGGCCGATCAGAGCGATGGGGCGTTTACGATTGGCAGGCTGGTGATAAAGCGACATCTCCTCGTAGGTCAGGATGTCGTCGTAGTCTGAAGAGACAGTTGGGAGGGGTTAATGAAACATCCCTGACCAAATCCTCTCTAGCTCTTGGGCTGCTGTTCGTTAACTAACTCTGACCTTTGACCTCTCTTTGGAGGTGGCAAAGAGGTGAGGAGAGGATTTGGAGATCAATAAAACACCACAGTATTGTATTATTATTCTCGTGTTTGTGTGAAAGCTTTGCCGTGCACACAGTCTTTTTTTAACAATGTCCCGCTTCATATTCGAACCTCTCAGCATCACAGTCTGCTACTGTTGGCCACTGAGCAGTTCCACTAGAGCAGTGTGTGTGTGTGTCTGTCTGAGTATGTGTTTCTATGTGTGAACCAGTAACACCAAAGGTCCCTTCAAGCCATTTAGGCACCTGTTGGCGCCTCCTCTGATCCCGTCTGTGAAGACTAATCTGACCTGCGACACACCGAGTCTGGACAAGCGGCTGTGAGAACGACAAGACTTGTCAACTCCAGCTAACGTGTGGGGTTAATACTGACAGCGTGTGGACACTTGGAAGCTGCCCAGGACAGGAGCAGTCTGTCTTACTGGTGGTAAATGAGAAGTGACAAGAAGAGTATTGTGGGTTAAGGGTGTAGCTTCTTAACAGTGGTTGTTGAGGAAGAGGGAGCGCGTTCTCAAACATGCAACCCTCTTCTCAAACCGTCGAGCTTCTGAAGAGACACAGCGAGAAAAAAAAAAAAAAAAAAAGTAGTCTTACCAGTATTTTTGCTTAAGTTAGATGTGCTCTTCTTCCTCTGTTTCTTGTTTTTCTTTGCACACCACAGCTTCCCTGGAGAAATGACAAGTCAAAAAATGTTTGCTGTGAAAGGGGGGGGGGATTATCATTTCACTTTGTTACAAACATCTAGGCACCACAAATTCTATTTTTACGTGAATCAGGGTGGATGCAAAATGTTTGAGTTTGCAAATCATGTCTTGTATTTCCCCCCCACGTAGTTTGTGTTTCAACATTTTATGCTTACCCTGGTGCTCTCGACTCCTGTCTGTTACAGTTTTCTTCAAGGTCTCTCTCTGTTGCTGGAAGCTTTTCCCTGAAAAAGGGGAAAGCAAAGAGAAACACATCAGCTATCCAACACTGTAAATATAGATACACAAATCCAGTGTATTTTCCATTTCAAACGCCCCTATTTATTTAAAAATGTAAGTCTTGATGGAGATAGTAGAGGAAATCTACATAACGGCGAAATTGACACATCGTTTGAGATTACGAGAAGCACAGATGGAAGAAAAGTGGGAGAAATGGACGTTATTCAAGTGCCAAAACAGCAAAACAACAACTGATTTAGTTGATGAAACTGTGAGAATGGATGGACTAGATAAAAGTAACTCCCAAGTCTTAATGGATTTGAACATTTTGGTTGGTGTTATATAATATGTCTCTATAGATAGTTTATTGATAACATGCACAGTTGCACGGGACCCACTACACTCTGGGGCTGATAGTTGCAAACGTTAAGTCCAAAGCTTTTCTAGACCCAGAAGCGTTTTTCATACTCTGCCTAGACTTTCCAGGCGTCCTGAGGAACAGGCAAAAAGATGGCCAGCTTTCCATTTCCAGTGTGTAACCTCTTTTTCGTCCAGCCACAAACAGGCCTGGGTCAGAGAGTAATCGCAAATAATTCTTAGGTGTTTGTTTTAATCTGCCTGACATGCCAGATGGGTGGTGTTTCCTGCCAGGATAGTGGGCGCCAGGTTAGTTATTAGTCACAGACAACTTTCAAGTACTTTACTGTGACTGTATTCCCACATACTACTAGGGATGGAATTAAGAATCAACGTATAGTATATATTATGAGAATTCCTGTGTAGTTCATTCATTATTGATACACTGGTATCAAGTATCACTGTTAAATGTAATCTACACAGGTTTGAAAGATCTGAGTTACTATCATGCAGATGTGTATCCTTAATGTACTACAGACTGTTAACTTTGTAATTGTTTTTTCTGGCAGTGCAGCCTTTTGCCAGTTTCACTACGTAACAGTGGTACATGTACACAATTCTGATGACTGTATGGGTTTAATGAACTCAAGGAGGCTTTAATACAGTCTAGAAAAAATGTGGGCGACATATTCTGGTAAGATTACACTTACAATACAAATGTGTGCACTGGTTGGACAATTTGTAATCAACAAATGTATTCAAATTATTCAGCATTATCATTTATTTGCACATTTCTGTCTCACACTTCGTTTGTACTTGCTGATGGGATGACTGCTTTATCAACCAAGTAAAAACAGACCTGGCCCTCCGATGTTTATTCTCAACGTCAAAGACCCTCATTTGCATGAAAAATGCAAAAAACATGTGTTGTAAAATACACAACTGTATGTTTTGTACAGTAAGTGGACATACCATGTACTTTAGTTTTAATACAGTTTGTACAGTGTGTTGTAATTTAGTTCTCCATATCTTATGTATCTATGACATGCCACCTGTATACAAAAATAAAGAACGTGATATTACAAAACATATAAACACATAATCATACATTTTACCATACCTCTAAATGATTCCTCTAGATGTTTTTTTTTGTATTGGTATCAATTTGTCCTTGCAGTTAACTGCCCTTATGAAGCAATAAACTACATATTGAAATTCAGCCCTGGTCTGATCCCCACCTGGAATAAGTCCAGCCAGGGGCTGGTTGTCCTCATCTCCGTCCCTGTAGGCCTGCCACCAGTTGGGGTCATCCTGGCTGATGACATGGAGGATGTCTCCCTTCTGGAAGGACAGGCCCAGCTCCCGACACGGCACGAAGGGGTCATCAGAGGGGTCGTAGTCGAAGTAAGCTCGGACGTGCATCTGAGGACAGGGTTTACAACGTCAAGGTTGGCGTTGCATGCACACAGACAGGCGTTCTCACACACGCACATCATTAGAGTCTTACCACAGTCTGTCTGTGTGGGGCAGGTTTAATCTGAGCGCTCGGGATGAGGAGGAAGGTCAGAGTGCCCTGCATTTGTTGCTGATGGAAAGATGAAATGCAATGAATTAAACATGACAGGGATCACATTTCCATAAAACCATATTTTGTACTGAGTGTATTTACTTCCAACCTTTAGTATTGTTTTATTGCTATGCAGCTGGATGTAACTGCTCAGGTATTTATGTTACATACATTAATGTTACATTTAAATTGGCACAGGAAAAAAAAAAGTAATGTTGGTTATTCTGTTAAGATAACAATGATCTCTTAAAATGAATGTGTAGAATTATGTGTCTGGATCTTAATTTGATAATATTTTGTTTTTGAGTGTTTGTGTCTTTAGTGTACGAAAGAAGAAAAGTAGTTAGAGAGATACTACACTACCAACAACAACCTAACGAAACTTCTGAGGCTAAACATGTTTGTTTTTGCATTAATCTAGAAGTGGATATGCATTGTGGGTGAAACCTAATGTCACCAGCTATGAAGGAACAGGTGGTCCAAGTAAGTACCACCATTTATGAATAAATTCTAATGCCTTTTGTGGCATTAAATGTACATAATTTAAGTTTTCAAGACATTTTAAGCACATGTATGTGCACTATAACAAAGCTAGTTTCCCATGCATTAATATAAAGCTGTAAGAGAGTTAATTTCCCATGAATTATTCTAAATAATCAAAAGACCACTGGTCCTCACCAGTAAGTCATGGACTTCGTTCACATGTTTCCCACGAATAGAAATGCCGTTGATCTCCAGGATCTCATCTCCCTCACAGAGAAGGCCGCTACTCTCTGCTGCTCCGCCTTTCACCACACGACTCACCACCACACTGTCCATGTCGTTACGTACTGTCGCACCCTGACACCCCACACACACACACACACACACACACACACACACAGAGACACGGAGTTCATATACTGTGGATGACAGAGATGATCTCACAAAACGAGCAACACACTGGATAATTATGTAAATGAAACACCTCAAACTCATAATAATCTCAAAAATGACAGTGAACAGAGAGGTACAGTTTGAATACAGAGAAATATGTCACATACAGTGAACATCATTGTGTCATTGCCAATGTTTTCAAACAGGCGCCTGGAGCTCACAATGACAGGCATTTTGCTGCCCTCTTGGTTTGTGGGTATACTGACACTGACACGCCCAGATGATAAATGTGAGTGGTGGAGCATGGTGAAGGCTGAGAGCAGAGTCTTTTTTTTACTGGACTTACATACAACACACAAAAACTTGCAATAAATAACACAATAACATGGATGCTTAAGATCAGTATGTCTTAAAGGCTCATTTATCCTTGTTCTTTTCATTGTTGTCCCTTTAATTAACTAAATTTGAATCCTGTGCGGATATTTTTCAATTTTAATTGTACTTTAATTGTATACAGTACCATCTTGGGTTTTTGGATGTGTACACAACAATCCTTGTTTCTCGTTGCGTTGCCTTTCTGCGTGGCTTTTCACAAGATAAAGTACAACATTCATAAGTCGATTATAAAGCATAAAGCAATTGAAATGGCTGTGAAAAACTATATATAATATATATATATAAGACATTTGCACATAGCAATAACAGAAGGTAGTGGTAGTGACTCAAAAAGACTAATAGATGGCGTCTCACCAGGGGAGTGTCGCGGGCCTT
Organism: Macquaria ambigua; assembly: GCA_008360985.2. Taxonomy (NCBI): domain Eukaryota; kingdom Metazoa; phylum Chordata; class Actinopteri; order Centrarchiformes; family Percichthyidae; genus Macquaria; species Macquaria ambigua. Next base: position 281,470 of record VMKM01000233.1, on the reverse strand, counting down.
CTGCAGCCGCACCAGTTTAACTGTCTCTCCAAGGTACTGGGTCTCATTTTCCTCTGCCATTTCACGCACTGCCACACTGTCATGGGCCTGCATCAGTGCCTGCCACATGAAACAAACACAGAGACGCACATAGAGACAAGCAGTACGTACATACAGACATTTTTACAAACACATAATAGACAGAAACACGGACAGGAAAATAAAGGAGGAGGCTGCGTGAGGTAAAGCGAATGAATGCATGAATGGCTTCTGATTGTGTCTGTACAGATGTCATCCTTTATAACGACTATGGTTGGCATGGAAATAAAATGATCATAAATCTTATAGCATGGTTTACAACATGACACACATTTATTAAGTGGATTGAAGATACCAAAGAAATTTCAAACACGCACCTGCTACCAGAAACCTACCTGCCCCCCATCTTTTTTAACAAGACCAGTCAGCAAACCCACCTCTAAGCCAGAAATAAAACAGAGATTGGTCCTTCACTTCATTTAATGTGACACGCACTCCGTACCCGACAATTAATAACTGTCAGCCCAAATTAGTTTCTCTGTCCTGCAGCAGAGGGGACCTGAGAGAGCAGAGGCCGAGCTAAGCTTTGGCATACACACAATCCGTCTTAATCTCCCCCAGCATTTAGGAGTCAAGATCCACCGCCATCAATCATCAAACACCTTCGGCTTCCCTGCTTGTGAGGAAAAGGCGTCCTAGAAAACGGTGAAAGGGAAACAGGTGGGCTTGAGCGGGCCCTGCTCCTCTCACACATGTACCTGTCTCCATTATTTTGGGGTATGAGGTTGTTTACCTGTTACGACTACGGGGTGACTCATGTGATCCTCTGCTCCCCACAGAGAAAACCAACATAATCGGTTCCACTTTCTGTGCCACAAGGCAGGCTCACATCACATCATACTGCCCCCGTTGGCTGCAGGGATCCAGCTCAGTGGAGGGGTTAACAGGGCAACGGGAGAATTGGTAGTTCACACGGTCACATGGGGTCAAACATCAGACCCCTGGCGCTCCCCTGTCAGGACCCTCAACCATGAAATCACAGCAGAGTCATCCACCTGAGGTCTTTTCTCACCTTGCTGCCTCTCTAAGGGGCGATGACAGTCTGATAACGTGGCTCCATTTTTTTCTGCAGAAGAATCACTGAAGCTTAAACTGGCAAATGTTTTGGTAACCAAGTATGTAAGGCTTTTTATAATGCGACTCCTTACACAGACGGCACTGGAAGTGGCCTGCCTGTACCTGTGATGTCTAATCGCTTCCGTAAAGGTGGAGCATGTGGCACGCCTAAGTGGAACATCTTAATTGTCCAGTTAGTCAGCTGTGCCAACAGCAGCCTTGGCAATGTACCGTATGAGCCTTACTAAATTGGTTACAGCCAAACTGAACTGAGAAATTGCTCATAACTGAAGATTAGGAGTTATAGGACAGATATTTTCGGCTGTCTTCAACACAAACACATGATGCTTTTTCATTACCAAGAGAGCTGATCCATATTACTACCTAATTTACATAATGGCCTTTCTTGAGACCCACTAGATTAATCTTTGGAACAAAACACGGACTAGTTGACCTTGAAAAAATTGACTTTTGCACACCCTAAAATCGGAACTAGTAATAACAGATAAAATGAATGCGTCATAAAAGATTTCATCTGTAAAGCAAACATCTGCCCAAATGTCCTTGAGCAAAACAACAAGTTCCTGACAGCTTAAGGGACACCAACATGACATGACCTCATGACTATTACCTTTCATTGTTTTCTGATGTACAGTATACTGCATCATGATGGAGCAATCTGCCTTTTAACCCAGTGTATATGATGGCACAAGGTGGCAAAGTGAAACTGTCCTTCAATTCAGTTTGAGCTGGTAAGCAGGTAAATCCCATTTTTTCCTCTCTTAATCTGTGGACTATTATATACGCAACCTTGACCTCTGACCTCCCAGGGGAAGGTGCAAGAGAAACAATTACCCTATTGGGATAAGGACAGTATAACAATAATGTCAGCATATTAACTAAATAAATTAGTTGGTCTGCTGGCTTGCTGAGCCTCACTGGTGTTCTCTTATAATAATATTGTAGCTCAAGGGGAGATATGTTAAGTCATGTGTGACATCTGACCTGGAGATGAGGATTGGTGAGCAGAGCCTTGAGCTCCAAACCCTCCTTCTGTTGGCTGGACTGGAGAATCTTCTGTACCTGAGCAGAAACACAGACACACAGAACTATGGTCAGCTAAACTGTTTGAGAGCTATAAACAGGGTGACCAAGTAAAGTCAAGAACAACAATTAAGAATTCAGTGCCAATAAACTATCGTACATTTTTCAATGGAATTTCAAAAATATAAATCAAAATCTCTTAATTTCACCTTTTTAAGTTTAAAGTCTCAAGTCACTAGAACCAAAATCATGTCAAGAATGAAGTAAGTTTCCGTAAAACATCAAGACAATAAGTAAAACTGTTAATTCGACATTCACACCCACTTCACACCGTGATTGGCCAGCTGTGTGGAGGAGAGAAAGGAGCCTCTCTCTCTTCATGTGAACAACCGAGTGCAACACTATGAATGTCCTCCAGGAGAGACTGTCTGAAAATGTGCGCCAATATCCCCATATTTAACGATTATCATGACGGCACTCCACTCTGAGCTTTTCACCTGCCTTCAACTGTGGCAGGTATAACACATTTGTACAACACTGATTGTATCATAAATCAAATATATAAAAACTATCATGTTGTCTTGCTCCTTAAGTAATGAGCCAATTGCATGAGGAGAGTTTGGATGCTTACAGAGTTGCGAGAAAAATAAAAACACAAATGTGTACAGACATACGCGTACATGTCCGCACACATACAACACAATCACACACATAGCAGTTGGCTACCCACTAGTAACTCACAGTATGGTTTCACATTCCAGACAGAAAAGTGCTCCATTTTCACTCTGCTGTAAAGCAACTTATTAAATGCTAGCTGTAACACTTAGAAAAAAAACACAATCCACAACAGGATTCATTTTCATTGTGTGTGTTTATGCGTGAATGTTGTATTTAACCAAATTTAACAAGCATACACTTGGAAAGCACCTATCTAAACTACAGCACATTACACTTCTATTCCATGGCTTTTCAGACTTTCCACTCTGCTCCATTTTTATTCCATCCTTTCTTTCCTCCTCTCTGTTACATGGTTTTATTTTGATCATTTGGTTCTTGTGTTGTCATTTGGTGGGGAGATGCTATTGTTTGTGGCTTGGACTGTGTACTGAATCTTGACAGTAGGCCTTTTGGTGTTCCGTTACTCCGTTTTTGTGCCTCTTCCTCATCATCTCCTGTTTGGAGCTTAGTTCATCCATTACACTAATCGAAGCTCTCACTAACAAGGTGAGGCACTTTCCCCTCCCCCCCAGCAGCGCTGCGCTGCCCCTCGGCCCACACTGCTGTAAGCTGCTGGAGTTTCTTTTTCTGGCTGCCCAGATCCCGGCCTCCTTCCTGCGGTGTGCTGCACCGCTCAGACAGCACCGAGGGCTGCTGGGAGATTAGTTTACCCAACAGCCAATGTGAGTGTCACACAGCACAGCCACTTAGTTTAGACACACTGCAGCTCAAACTATTACGTGTTGTTAAGCGCTTTGGGATCTGTGCCCGGTGGGTGAGTACAGACACTGATTTACTGTACACAGGAAGACAACGTATTGTGTGTGTGAAGCAAAATAGATCATCTCACCCAGCCCCCTCTATCTTTAAACCACTGCTGTCAAGACTGGAATACCAATTCTATAGCAGTGCTGCTTGGTGTCCTTTGAATGAACTCTACACAGCTCATAGCAGCCTGTTTCGTCAAAACAAGGTTGACTCTTACACATCTAGCCATCAGCTAAAAATCACACTGCACCAGTCTGACTGCGCTGAAAAGCCTGTATTACATTCGTTCGTGTTACACCTATCAAAACTTGACACTAATCCTAATGAAGTGCCTATTGTGGGTGTAGCCTGTCATTGTTGTATAGAGCTTCTACCTAATTCATAGCAAACCATATCACAATTTCTGTCTTTTTAATAGCTGGCCTCAGACAGGCTGCATTTGAACACTCAATGTGCAGAGGCTCAGCTCTGCAGGGGCACAAGTCAATTACTGTTGCTTTGCTTCGGTAGAGACTAACTGGCTTGTGTTTTGTCATCGAGGAAGTCAGGTGTGGCACATTCCCACCTACTCAAACCTGAATACTGAGACGGTTTCTTGCTCTCTGTCACTCTCTGTACAGGGGCTCCAGAGTCAGCACTGTCAACTGTTATTTAAAGAGAAAACAACAATTGGTGGACTGGGGAATCAAAAAAACTCTGTGATGTTTTATACAGTATATTTGCAAACCAGTGGAATACCAAACCACATATTTACACTTTGGTTCACACCTTCCTCCTTTTCCTTCCTTGTCCATTTCAAATGTAGAGTATCTCCCTGCCATCTTATAATCATTTCACACTAATTCTCCCAATTTAAATTGTTCTACCTTCTGCCTCTTTTAACTTTTTTTTCCAGCTCACTCAATTTTCATGCACGGCCTGGATCCAACAAATCCCTCATTTTTGTTTTCACTCACCTTGTTAACCATAAGACAATTTACATTTCATAATTATTCAGACTGGCATGGCTGTCTTTTGGGCAGCTTTGTTGAATTAATCATCACCTCGAGCAAAGATTTTTTCATGCTTCATTGAATTTGTTCAGATACTTTACTCACAGAGGTACTTGCCTCTAAATAGAAGCTTAACATGGTCCAAACCACAAACTGGCGAGCACAATCTTAGCGACTTTATGCCTGTATGCACAAACTGCCTCCTCTGTGGAGACCACTGCTAGTCTCATGAGGTACAGAATTAGTTTTGTGGCACGGTTAAAAATGTTTAAAAATTAAAGGGATTTATTCATTATTCTGGGTACAAGTAAGTCTATTGTCCCTGATTCAGTTGCTCCTGGAGCAGGAGCTGTGTAATCTGATCATGTAATCTGATCCTTTTTGCACCCTTGTTAGTTGAATTATATTGTTAATTGTTTTTTATACTGTATATTGCTTATATTTTGCACTTATATTGCTTAGCATCTGTACTTTTTATCGCTGATATTTTATATTTCTTACTTATTTCTGTCTTATTTATTCTTTGTAAAGTCTTAAACACAAAAGCACCATTTGAGGTTGACGCAATTGCAATTTCTTTATTGTCATTGTACTAGCACAATGACAATAAAGCTCTTGAATTTAATTGACACTAAAACCACCTGCATTTACAAAACCATAAGATCCAGCAGTGTAAACTACATTAACAAGTACAGATGCAATACTAATAGCAAAGTTACCACTGAGCTCTATTTAAATTGCCATCACTTTTCCATAACTTTTCATACTGCAGCAAAGTCAAAGTCCTTCCACACAATGTTTGTTGCTTCAAAATGACCATTAAGTGTACCTCCTGGCAGAGATCCTCTGCTTGTGTTGTGAGGGGTGAGGTGGGACTGACTCTGCTCCTCTGCTGGGACACAGCGCTGTAGATGGTGTAGGCATTCCTAAAGTCCTCCTTGGCAAGGAGCAGCATTATCAGCTCTGCATCCTGCTGGCTCTGCGCATCAGTCAGGCAGTGCTGCACAAACTTCAGAGCCTGCAGCAACTCCTCCAGTTCTGAGAAAGAGGCAGAGGCAGTGAGGGGAACAGTACAGAGGCAATACAGAGAGACACAGGGGCAAAACGATAGAAGTAATGAAATTTGTACTCCTTTAAGGGGGTTGATAATGCAAGTCTTCCACCTCAGAATTCAATACTCAAAATACTAAGTGTTATGAGTGTGCTTCTGCAGATTAGGGTGCAAGTTGTCTGTTATTATTAGAAGCACGTTATTTCTAAGAGGAAGTCACTTCATATAATATGTGGAAATCCATATTTAGGAGGTTAATGAAGAGCTTTAGATGACTTGTGGAGGCGCAAACATGTTAAGTCTAGGGAGATTGTACTTAAGCCCTTGAGTCACCCAGATTTTACCCCACTGCTGCCAAGGCACAGACCTCTTATAAATACTGTATATATCTGCTAAACAGAGATGTCAACTTTCAGAGCACATAAAAATATCTTTGCACACCTCTATTTCTGACAGTTATGTCATAGGGCAGTAGAACGTGAACAAAAACTGTATTGTGTATTTTTTAAGAGCTGTGGCAGAAAGTTTCCAGTATGTGGCAGTTGTCTTTTTAGGGGAGATTTTTATCCTCCAGTGATATAAAGAAATCAAACTGTGGGTCTCTGCAGTGGAAGTCTAGAATTTTGCTCCTGAGCCACCTGTGCGCCTGTGAGTCTTCATTTCTATTCTAAGTCTTTGACTTCAGTTCAACGGTTGCTGCTGTGTTTACACTGGAGGTTTATCATAGCAGACAGAATGGATATATTTTATAGGACTTACTTTGTGCAGCAACTTACACTCTACAGTAATCTTTAAACCAATCGATAAATTGTGCACTCAAACTAACCAGAATGGTGGACCGTTTTATGAACTGTACATGCAACGCTTTTTTGTATTATCAATATAATTAATCAGAAATTATTTTATTTTCCTCTGTGCTCTTCAGTCCAGAGTTAGGACCAAGACACTAACCAGTGGAAATGGTAGACAGGCCCTAAAACACATCACCCTCCTCCACTACTGCCCTCTGCTCTGCCCCCTCAATAGTCATTGTTTTGACGCCTTTTGTTTTTACTGAATTTTTGAAAAACCTCACAACTCCCTATTCTTCTCTGAGGTCTAAAATCCTCCACTCCTTTGTAACCATCTTTCCTCCTTCCACTCTCGTTGACCCCGGAAAGACCTTCTAACCCTTCCTGCCCTCCTCCTCTCAACTCACCGGCTACAGGATCCTGGGAACATGAGTCTTTGGTGGCCTTTTCCTTCCCGTCGAAGGTGGGATTGTCAATGCCCACTTTGGGGTTCTGTGACAGCTTCTTGAGCCTTAGTGAAGCGTTGGGGTCGATGTCATGCTTCCCCCTGCTGTCCTCCTCTCTCCTCTTCCTCAGCTCCTCCTGGTAGTGCTGGATCCTCTCCATGTGGGCACTGCAGTGTGGAGATTTGACAAGGCTACTTTCCTCCCCTGGACAGTCCACCGCCCTCTCCCTGTGGCTCTTGGCCTGACCAGAGGCCTCTTGCACATAACCGTTCATATGGGACGTGATCATCCCTGCTGCAGCAGCGTACAGCTCAAACCACCCCAGTGTTTACTGAGATCTGCTTGGGTGTTATGAGGCACTGATGCTGACACTGCTCAAATCAGAGGCCATAGTACGCCAGCGGAGGATGTAGTCCTTTATGTTCTCTTTGTGATCTGTCATCCTGAAATACAAACAGAGAGAAACTGATTCCCCTTGTTATTTTTAAGCAATTTGTATTTACTTTACTTTATATAAGTGTTTACATGTTCAAGTATTTAAATAAAATTGTACAATTCATTTCTTTAAAAAAAAATGATTGTAAACAACATTTAGAAAAGGTTAAAACTTCCCTTTTATCACATTCTTAGGAAACCATAAAGAGGAGTTGAAGGGTTTCATTGTCAGATAAGATACGCACCAATTTGGCAGCTACTCTGACAGAGTCATCGATAGCTCAATTGACAATACTAAAGATACTGGAGAACTCTACAGCCTTGGTTGCCAACACATTCCCTTTGTTATACTTAAGAGGCGATGAAGGGTGAGTCTGGGGTTTTCCAAAATACGTACTTTATTTGTTGTTTGTATCTACAAAAGCCTATTAGAGAAAATGATCATCATTATCATAGCTCCAGACACTCATGCCAATGTCAATTTAAATGCTGACATCATTTTACCACAATATAAAGACATGACACAAGTCATGTTATATTACATTTAAACATATACAACTGCACAAATACATGCACAATTGATTTATATGGTCTAAGGAATTATAATGTATATAGTTTTTGATTAAATGTTATTTTTCAAATTTCTTTACGTCTTTCATTACTTTTTTATAGCCTGTCTTGTGCTGCTGTAACATGTGGATTTCGATAAAATCTTATCTTAATTTGAGCAAAAATAACTTTTTTTGCATTCTGACCCTCGCTAAGTCTGTCAAGATCACTTTAATTGATTAGCGCAACGGTGGTAACTTAAGCTATGTTAACCTAATTTTCAATCTGTGCTCCTCCAGCAGCCTTGAGATGACTCGACATGTTAAAGTTCTTGAATTTCTCATTAGATTTTAATGTATTTTACAAATAAATGTTAATAAAAGTTTTCCCTCCTTCCAGCTGGCTGCCTGTTGATCAAGCCCAACATTTGCTCCTACCTCCTCTCATCTATCACACCACTAATCTAACTCTTTACATGGAAAGCTCTCTGGCCTCGGCCACCTGAAATCCCTTCAGTTCAGCCACTTGCTTGGGTACACCTGTCCCCAGTTGTCCTGTCCTCATGAGCAGCTTAATCAAAATATCCATCTGTAGCCTATGTAAGGATGCCTAAATAAAGATATTGCATTTAAATGTGATGTCTGATACACAACTACTACTACCTTATCCGCCACTGTTGTGATTGATGTGGATTATAATCTATTTTAAGGATGCTACGTGCATTAATCTGGATTAGCAAATTTGGTAGTATGACCAGGAGATGTTCACTTGGAGTTTATGTTAGTTCAGTTTGCAAAATAAACTCAATCTATATTTTATAACAATAAAAATAATTGTGCAAAAACAGTCATTGTGCGAGGAGTGAAAGTATTGTGTGTAGGCCAAAAAGGAGGATCTAGAAAGACACAAGCACGTCTTCATCGTTCACATAATGACATTAGCCTCTGCATAAATAACATGCAGTGGCTTAGGTAGGGCTCTCTTTCCCCCAACCTGCTATGGCTTAAACACATTGCAGACTTGACACATACTACATACTGTGCATGCATATTTCCTGGAACCAGAATTGTGAAAAAGATAATAACTTAAATGTTAATCGGCCCTCATTACTACTTACACTTTTCTGTGAGCACAGAGGAAAACCCTCAAGTGCCAAAAGAATAAACATTGCTTTGTCACTGAAAGCCATCTTTGATGTCATTTAGTCAGTCATACACACATGCCACCTACTATCTCATGGCAGCCCTCCCCCTCTTCTACCTACTTCCCACAGCTAATTACGTCTGGCAGGTCTATCCCCCCACAGCTCTTGGTCCAAGCTCTCAAACCCCTCCCCTGCAGAAGCATTTAGCTACGTTTAGAGTGGCGGTGTACGGCTGAGACTGCCAGCGAGCCATCTGGTCCTGTGGGCTTAATTAAGCCTGGGATCTCATGCCCTATACTCTGGCTCAGTGGCCACAACAGCACTGGGAGGGATGCTGGGAAGGGACAGGGGGACCTGGGTATAAGAATGGGAATTAATGGAAGCGCACACACCCACGTAGACATAAACAAACGAGGCAATACAAACAGTTTGATGTCAGTTAGATATGTGGAACAAGTTTAGGGCCACTGCAAGAGTACAGAGATGGTGGGACATTTCTACGAAAGTTAAACATGTCATGTGATGTCAAATTAGACAGTAACAATCAAGCTCATATCAGCAAGCCCACTAACTGAAGGCCACAAACACAAAATACTTCAAAAAAACTGGCTGAAGAGTGTTTGGCATGAGATACCCCAGGAACAAAGGTACAAACTACGACAAATAAAAAGGATCTCAGTAGAGTTAAATTAAAATTGGGTAAAATAGGACCTCTATTACATTTTCAGAAAGAAACCAACATAGTACTATCTTGTCCTGATATACCCTGTCCCCCTACAACTTACTGTACATCACCTTTGCGCTACTCACTCTGATGTACAAAAAATCCAGAATCCAGAATATCTTCCCCTGATAGCAGTACTGTTACTTGAAAACAACTCCAGTGGTATTTACTCACTGAAGAAGGTAGTGAGATATGGCTGAAAGACCTGGGAAATGCTGTGAACCTTGAGTTTTTAAATAGTTCCTCACAGATACTCCAGTGGTAGTAGTACTACTCTAACAGTTACTATAGTTAACTGAGAGAGGGGCATGTCCTATGCTGGCATTAATAACAGTATCTTATATAAAGACTATTAACAAACAAATCCCACTACAGATTTGTGTTGCCCCTTATTGTAGTAACAAAGTTTTTCACATATGTCCTAACAAATGATTTCCTCCCAACTCTAACACCAACTAAACATGGAGTATCCTACTGTTTGTGCCATAACAGCATAACTGTAGGATAATCTCTAATTCCTACCAGAAGTAAATAGATCAAAAATCCAGTCAGTGAGTTATTGATTTTAAAATTTGCTTAGAAAAGTTACAGCTCCAAGAGTAGTTGTAATGTGTTAAGATCCAATTTGAATTTGTTATCATAAAATTAACATCAACATTAGTCACTGAGAGTCACAGTGATGGGTAAACTTGAGTTTCAGTGGGTTTACCCTCCACCACCAGATCTCTGGCTATAATTAGCTACAAGCGCACATCCAGAGGGTGAAAATGGAAAATATTCTCATACATTAGTCATAGTTCTGTGGTTTAAAAACTAGCTGCTGCTGACTGGCCTGGCTTGAGGCAACGTTAAGATAAGGTAGACGCATTTCAATGAGTCACCAGAGGAATTACAGCAACTGAGTGTTTGCTATTGTGTAGAAATAATTATATATTTTGAACAACTTTACAGAAAAGCAATGGTGTAAGTTAGCACATTCATGAACAGCGGCAACAGCAGACTTAATACACACAGGTAGAAACACAGTGTTGATTATTTTACTGTGTAAAATTGAACTTGCATTAACGTAACAATAGCAAGGAACTTAACTAGCTTAGCAGCCTGGTAGCGCTAACTGCGTAGCTTAACGGTAATTTAGCGGCGTGTACTCACCACTTCAAAGATAGCAAGCTGAATGGGTTTGGGTAAGAAGCGGTTATTCCCTTATAATCCAACGCTCTGAAAATGCGTGTTTTATTCACACACGGGCGGTTGGGAATATCAAAAGGTCCCTCCCGGTCTTCACAGGACCGCGTTCAGCCGCTGCAGTGAGTTTTGTCCGGGCACAGTCGGGACACTTGTGGCCATTGCTGTGAAACTGCTGTTTTGAGTGGTCTCCCTGGCAACACTGCGGCTCTACAGCGCCCCCTCACTGCCAGACACGTAATGACCACATCTCCCAAATTGCAGCCAGCACTTCAAAAATATTATACAATACATATGACCCAACACAAATCTCTTAATTTCACTTAAACATTTTAAATGTACAATTGACAGAAGATTTTATTTTATTTGATCTAAAACACAAACAATTGACCGAAATTGTCTTGCTGTTAAAGTTCTGCTATACACAAAATATCTCACTGTATTCCTATGTGCTCTCACAGGTACACTTTTATGCAGTTTGACACTCTTTTAGTGTATATTTGTTTGTTAACTTGATGTTAAAAACAAAGTAAAAGTACAGTGCAGAATGTCCCCTTTCGGAGACTTATATTATTATATATGTCATATTGGATTATAATTATTAAGTAGCATACAATGGAGATATTCAAGAAAAGTACAAGTACCTCAAAATATTACAGAAATATTACAGTACATGAGTGAATGTACTTAGTTACTTTTCACCACTGGCTAACAGTTGAGTATTGCTACAATAGGAGTTAGTGTTTTTCTTTACAAATTATTACACACAAAATGCTGATTTTTCATCTACAGTCAACCCCTTCAATTAGTGAATATAAATGATCGTCCATCTACTTTTTTAAATCCCAATGACATCAAGAAGTTGAAGTATTTCTTGGAAAATTAGAAACTCACGGGGCAACTCAGAGATAAAACGCATGTTAAATCTCTTGTTACTCTGTCAGTGTGTCCTCAAATAAATAAACGCACACTTATTGCACTTGAGGGTGTGAAGAATTTACTGTTATTTTCTACAATCATCTTCACACTGATCCCCTTACATTCCACCCATTTTCTACACATTCACATAGATGAATTTAAGTTCTTGTCACAGCGCTATTAATCATCACCAACTAATGGGATCTACTGTCATTTCACCTTGCAGAGCAGAACAGAAACTGTCTAATCTCATGCAGCCTCAGAAATATCTACACCAAAGCCTGAAGCTGCCTTTTTCCTGCTGTATTTTCTATTAAGTTAATCCTTTCTGACACCTCTGTGCTTAACCTCTTTTCCTCATTAGGCTCTCTCCTGCCAGTTCCTGATTCTTAAATACTTACCTTCCTGGAAAGGGAGACAGTTAAAAGTAAAACCCCCCTTTGCTTTGCATTGATTCATTTCCAATGCTGCTGTTTTGTTTTTGTTTATCTAAGGAACAGTGGTGGATGAAGAAGAAGAAGATACTTTACTTCAGTTAAAAGTATTATCAGCAAAAATGTACTTAAAATATAAAAAGTTAAAGTACTTGTTCTGCAGTAAAATGCCCCCTGTGACTGATATATTGTTGTATGTGACATAATTAGATTGTTTATATTGATGCCTAAATGTGTAAGCGTGTAAGTAAGTTTAGTCCAGTGGTTCTCAACCTAGGGGTCGGGTCCCCTCCAAAGGGTCACAAGATAAATATGAAGGGTCATGAGATGATTAATGGGAGGAAACAAAAGTTGTGCTACACAAATGTATATTCAATTTGTTAATCTTTGATTTTTTTTTGTGAAATATTGGATCACTTTACCTCTTTGGGCCCCTTTGTGGAAATGGAGAGAACTAGAAGTATAAAGTAGCATAAAATGGAAATATTCAAGTACAAGTACCTCAAAAATGTTCCTAATACAGTACCTGAGCAAATGTTTTTAGTTACTTTCCACCACTGCTAAGGAGGGATTTTTGCTGAGTATACATGCTTTTTTTCTGAGAACCTTCATATTAATGCAGTTAAACACATTCACATTTAGGAACTGTATCCACTGTGCTTTGCTCATGGACCCCGGCAATAGGGAGGTGAGACCATTACTCATTCATTCAAAATTCATGCACTTCTCTAACCTTCAGGCCGTTACCTGCCAAACTTTTAGCACCAAAGAAGAAAATCACTATTTTTTCTTTAGATATATTTTATTAAAAAAGGAAACCCAACGAGAACTTTTTTTTTTTTTACATAATGATCAAGGATTTTTATTATCTTTGTCTCTTTCATCAGTTTCATATCATTACAGAAAATGTTATAGTACAGCGTTGTTCAATGTCTCCTCATTGCTTAATAATTTCCTTAGGAGTGCTGGTCACATATATCTGTACAATATGGTTCTTATTTTTTCTGTACATTTTTTGTGAAGTTGGTTAAAAAGGCTGTCAGCACTTAAAGAAGCTGTTTCTTTTCTTTCTTTTTTTTTTTCTTAAATAGTTGATCAAATAAAAGATTATTTTTCCCAGGTTCAGCTCGCCCATAGGGGGGTTTGGGGCAGAGTTTACACCCGGTCACCGTGAATATAAGGAAGCTTCAGGGTCTGGGCAGACTGGGGTGTGCCCCCCCACCTCCCCATCCCAACATCACCTCTTCCCTGCCCAGGCATTTGGCACTGCGCACATAAACAAGACTCACAAGATAAACAACAAGCAAAGCTCTTTGTGAAGCCATTATGATGCATACTAATGAGAGAAAAACAGAAGTGTCACCTTGATGGGCGCTCAAAAGAGGAAGTGGTCTTGATGTGCCCCCTCTTCCTCTTAGCTGAGCACCATGGGAAATCTGGAGTCTTCCTCAATGTTTTCTTCATTTTCAAAAAACAGATTATTTTTTTCCACTAAAGATGAGAAAATAATAATTTTCTTTTTTTGTCCTGGCAGGCACCTACAGCTGTCTATTAAAATGCTACTGCTATAGATAAGGTCTAGCATTGAACACACAAAGCAATTGCAATGAAAGGAACGAAGTTGCCTTAATATAATAATGATAATAAGAAGAATAATGATAATAATAATAAGAATAATCATAATAATATATTACAGAATAAATCTCTTTTTATAATTAGATTTTTTTCATTAAAAGTTATATTTTCTTTGTTTGAAATACTATAATCTTTTTAAATTAATTTTTTCATATGTATCTAGGTTGTGATCAAGATGTTGACTATACCTCAACGTTATCCAAATCAATAAAAACTAGCTGTGCCGTTGCATATTACAGAATAGTCAATGATATGTGGACATGCACCGTGAACCACCCATTCCAACCCTCGCTATATGACGCCGACGCTCCGTCCCTCGGTGATGACATCATAGCCGGCCGATGACCATGACGTCAACCACCTCGCCCTTGTGCAGCTCCACGTATTGCTCTGTTTTCGGAGGTAGCATCAGGAGCCCGTTAGCACTGCGCATGCTCATCAGCCTGCTGCTCACCTGGTTCCCTGCAGCAGAGAGGAAGCGGAGACAGAGGGGACACAGTTAAATCAGAATCGAACCCACGAAATGAAATGAAATGTGAAATGAAGGGCTGTGTTGCACGTATTTGAATGTATTTGAATGCACTTGTGTCTGCACTTGCTTGCGCTACGCACTTTATGTCTGTTACTAATTGTATTTATTTTTTATGTGGCAGCCTTTATGTCCAACACAAATTTACCTGGGGACAAAATAAAGTAATCTTGAATCTTGAATCTTAAAATTGGGAATTTTCTTTCTGTTTTTGTATTTCATCCCATAATAGTGAAACTTAACATGATTAAAATGGTCCCAAATTCTATTAAGTTTTGCTTTTTTGATCATCGTCAAACTGGCTAATATAATCAATCAACTTTATTATTTCTGCCCTGATGAGGATCCTCTGAGGCTGCACCTGGTCTGCGTTTTAAACCATTATGCCCTGAGTTAAGGCTTTTAACAAATCTTTTCTCTCTGCCTGAACAATGAAAAGGAAAACAAAATGAGGCACATGTTTATATGAAGTAGCTGCAGTTCAATAAATGTGTTTATTTTGAGGATTTTATGGATGCGAAAAACTGTATCTCTCAGAATTACTCTATCTAGCTAAATTTGCGTTTTTTTACCTTGGATTCATTGCTTGACAGGGAGCGATAAATTAACAAATTATGCAATCAAACAGTGAACAGTTAGAGCCCAATTCAGATACGGGGCTGTCATACAGAATCCTTCATAGTACTGGTTTGGTACTGACTTTGATTTTGGTACCTACCTGTGCTCTGTGCCCACGGCAGAGGCTCCTGGTGATGCCATGTCAGAATGCAGCGGTGGTATTCAGGGCGGGGGTCCAACTTCACATCGCAAGACAACTAGAGAAAAAAACACACAAAGGAAATTATAATAATATATGTCAACAAGTCATCTTCACCACCACAGGTATTTGTAATTCCTAAAGATAGCTTCACACTTGCAATACAAGATGGATAGAGAAGAATCAGAGTAGAAACATATTATTAAATTGGCTTGCGGATAATTTCCTAGAATCCTGGCACTCATTTTATTGTCTGATGCAAACCCCGCTATTCGGGCACCTACGAAGGCTAAAGTAACAGTAGGTTTCTTGGTCAGTACAGACTGTCAGAAAGTATGACTGCAGATTGATGAAGCTTTGGACTCATGACCCTGATGAAGGCCACAAGCCGAAACGCGTCTGTCTCACAATAAAGTTACTGGAGTTTTGGCCTCATCAGACTTTTTTCACTTCTCCATGCACCTTGGATGTAGGTAAAGTTGTGCCAGAAGTCCCCACAAAGCTTTGGACTCAGTAACATTTGATGTTTGTTTAGCATGTGTCCTCAAGGAAGTCCTTAATATCAGACTTTCCTTCCAGCACATGAATGCAGCACAATAGTTACGGCTAAAAAAAAAAAAAAAAAAAGAAAATCTTCTAATGGCAAAAATCCCAGATCTGCACCATCACCAAAATATAATTAACTTTGGTAAAAGGCTATCTGCCCACCCAAATTTTGCCAAATACTTTTGTACATTTTAAAACTTTATATATTTTCTACAAGGCAAACAGAAAGCAGTGGAAACTCTTCCAACTTACTGGCAAAGGTAAAGGTTTCTCAAGAATAATATTTGACCTGGGTCTGATGCCATCTGCTGAGGGAAATTATCTGGCTACATCTGCGCTTCCAGACCATCAGTCCCTCCACTAAGTGGCAGTAATGCATTCAAGTTGATTTCTAACTGCTTTATAACAGCAAATTATGTAGCATGGCTCTCTGGATAGCACCCCTGATGGCAGGGGACCAGACATCTTACTTGATGATGCTAGTTGGGGACACAAGCTGCGGCTGTTTGGTGTGTTTGATATTATTGTGATTTTTCTTGCTCTACAATTATGAATATTCATAACCAGGGAGCAGACCTTCAGGTCAGTGTGGGCTGTGATTGGTTCTTCTGCCAAGTCAAAGCAAAACATGGCGGTCATAAATATGTATCAAGCGGATGATGAAAATAGTATTAAATCTTGAGTTAAGATGCAATGGACTGCAATGATACGCCGTGGGATTGTAAATATTCCCATGTTTTATATTTCCTCTCTGCTGCAGTGTGTTGCATCTACACTCAAATGTTCACATATGGGAAGAGAAAGGACCTTTTTGCTAACAGGGACTGGTCTTTCTACCTTTTTTGACTTGTTCAACATCACACTCTTCTCTAAATTAAGTGTGATACGATTGCCACTTTTTGTTCCACCTGAAAGGCTAAAACCTGCTTGTTATCACCAAAACAATAACTGTGAATTATGATCTAACTGAGTGGAGACCTTGTGTCATTAAACAGAAAAAGAAACACTCTGTGACCACCAGTGCCTCAACAGATGATGAACTTTGACTTTGTGTGTCTTGGCCAGAAAGTCAGGCTGCCCTGGTTGCCCTGTGCCATCCTACCCTCGCTTTAATGATGGTGGGCCTAGGGTCCAAAATGCCCTGCATCTTCCTCAAGGCAGGGATGACAAAAAGATTACAGGTGACAACAGCGGACACGGGGTTTCCTAGGACAGACGGACGGACCGGGAGAGGGGAGCGAGAAGAGAAAAGAGAGAGAAAAATATATGAGTAACATCTCTTCAGAAACAGCGGAGTGAATCACTCTTTCTCTCAACTTCACACACTACCTGGGAGGGCAAAGATTAGTTTGCGAGCACCGTCCATGTCCAAGGTGGCAAATGTTGTCGGGAGACTGAAAAAGAAAAACATGTGTTGATTTTGATTTCAACCATTGTTTCACCTGTTTTATGCAACACTGCTTTAAATGTACGTCTGATATTTAAACCGATGATGTTGTTGACTTCTATTTCAGTTTTGCATGAGAATAAAGTTGACTCATTTTCTTACCCTGGTTTCATGAAAACACGACCAAAATGGATTTGAGCATGAAGATCAATATCCAGCACCTGCTTAAGGTAGTCCTAAAAAAAATGTTAAAATTACAAACCAACATTTAACAAACATAAAAGAGCAATACATTAAAAAATTGCCATGGAGAATCAGACCTTCACCAAATAGCAACGTTTTAAAATGTTTTTTTCCTTTGTTTAGATACTGTGTTTGAACAGAATAACCTAGATTACAAAATAAAGTTAACTCAGACCCCCCATAAAAAGTAGCTGTGAGTTTTGGTGTTTTTTCATCATTTACTCTAAAATAAAGGCTGTCATTCCTCCTGCCACCACAAGGTGTCAGTGAAACACAATGCCATGATTGGACGTGTGCACTTCTTGCTCTGCCATCCTACCTTCTCTCCCATGGACACTCCTCCTGAGGTGATGATGACATCAGCACGGCTGATGCCTTCATTCAGAGCGTTGAGAAGGTCATCGGGGCTGTGGGGCACAGAGGAACACACACACACACACACACACACACACACACACACGTTAACCACCAACTCACAGGAGAGGAAATAAAGGAGGGAAAAGGAAACTAGAGAGTTTGGAGGAAGAAGTATAGTAAGATGATGAACATTATATTGGAGGTGTAAGTATGGAAATGTTCAGAGAATAAACGTGAAGGCGTACTTGTCTCCCACGATGCCCAGATTGATGGTGGGGTAGCCGTGCTCCTGGATAGTGGCCAGCAGGGTGGAGCGATTGCTGTCCCTGATCTTCCCAGGATGGAGGTCGTCTTCTGGGTTCAGCAGCTGCCACGACACATGGAGAGAAATGAAACATTAGAAACAATAGCCCTCTTTTTTAAGTCGGTGTAAGTAAAAAACCCGATCTGGCTTAAACTTTTCATATTTATAAAATATTCTTAGCATCTCTTTGGGTGGCAGCAAGCCTGCTGGGTAAAGAAATAATTACTCACCCACTTTTTGTTATTTATGCTTTTAGATAGCGCTGATATGATTCATTGATTGACAGAAAATTAATCGGCATACATTTTGACAATCGATTAATTGTTTCAGTTATTTATCAAGCAAAAATGCCATTCATTCTCTGGTTCTATAGGTTTTCAAATGTGAGTATTTGCTTCTTTATTCTGTTTCATATCATTGTAAACTCAATATCTTTGGATTTTGAACTGTTGGTAAGACAAAACAAGCAATTTGAAGATATCAACTAGGACTTTTTTGATATTTTGTGACATTTTACAGATTTAATGACCAATCAATTATTCCAAAAAATAATCAACAGATTATAGATAATGAAAATAATCATTAGTTGCAGCCCTACTTTCAGACAAAACTAAGAACAGCTTGCTAAATCAATTATTTGCAGGTCTCATCAATGCGTGAGTAAGTGCAGTAATGGTGTAATGTGTATACGTTATATTTTGGAATTAATAGAACTACAAATCTGAGCTTTCTGTTTCTTTGATGAGGAGACTTCAGGATGAGGAAACATCAACAAGCGCTGCTAATTACTACAATTATTAAAGGAAAGCAACGCCACAAATGAACACACATCTAATTTAGCAGGTTCATTGTGAGTTTGCGGGCAGACATACTAACTTTCAGTTGTAGACACCAGCTCTGCACAGACATTTACATTTTTGTACCCAATGTGCCCAAAATCTAGATGATCAAATTAACATTGCTGCATGTACACAGTGCGTAAAATTGAGAAGACAAAGGAACCATATCTAATCCTCTATTTCATCAGACTTGCCCAAAGGAGATGAAGACAATATATCACTTCACAGGTTTGGAATGTGGCCATGGAGTAGTTGACTCACTGCTGATTTATACAATTTAGACATGTCTGCACAGCGCTTAGAACAAGGTGTTATGGGTATCTACAGTCTGCTGAGGATCTCCATGAAGGTTACACACTCCATGAAATCTAAACAGCACATCAGTCACACAGAAAATGCACAAATACGATCCCAGCGTTTAAAAGAAACCACCTGGTCACAGATAAACACATTCTTCACAAGTGAAAGCACGCATGAAGCGGCGCTGTCAGAAAAAGGCGGCATGTTGTTGTTACCTTCCACAGCTGAGGCCGAACCTTTTTTGTAAAATACATGTACAATGGTGCGCCTTTATCTGACAGAGTGGGTTATAATCTCCCAAATGAAAATAATGGATGAAAACTTGCAAGCTTTTCTTAACCCCTCACCTCATTTCCTGTGGACATGACGGCGACCACAGGGAATTTCTGGACCTCCACCTCTGTGACTCCCACAGTGGCCAGGAGACCAATCTCAGACGGGCCCATGTGGGTGCCCTTTGCAAGCACACACTCCCCGCGCTTAATGTCATGACCGATAGGCCTATGGTAGGACAGCAGAGAGGATGGTTCAGAGGAAAAGAAAGAGAGAAAGGGAAGAATTTAAATTTGTATTTCCCTGCTGCTATACTGTGTAATTTAAGGTGCAAGGTTAAGATAACAAAGACCCCAAAAAGTAGCACAAATAAACATTCAGGTAGAGACATTTAGTGTATTTTAAGTATTTGTTTTCCTTCCTAACCTGTAATGTAGAGGTAAATAAAATACCAAGTATGATCATAATCATATGATTAAAATGAAGGCAAGGAGACAATCAAAAATCAGCTGTGCTTTCAGTAATCACTTTGATACTGCTTACTATGAGATGCATACTAAAGATGTGGGCTAACAAACAAAAAGGTGGCTAGGTGACTGACATGGTCTACCAAATCTACAGTATTTGATGAATAAAATGGTGATTCAATAAGACACTAACCTGATGTCCTGCCCTGGACGAGCCTGTACTAGGATTCGTACCTCCAGCTCCTCTGTGCCCTGAAAGACAAACCAGCTGTCAGATCCATCAAAGTATACAGATACAGTTTTACTTGGACTATACTAGACCAAAAATGCATTGTGTATTCTGCTCATCTCTGGGCTAAATTCTGGTTGGGTTGAGTTGACCACAACTCTGACGCCTTCCTGCTTCCCGTTCACTGGGTAAAAGACCAGAAGTCAGACTTACGTCTTCAGACTCGCGGAGCAGCTCGGTGTCTTCCACCTGGACTACAGCATCGGCCCCACATGGGATAGGGGCACCCGTCGTCACCCTCATCACCTGGCCAGGCATCACCGTGTGGGTGGGCTGCACAGAGACAGAGACAGGACAAAATATATGACTAAAGTTAAAGTTAAATTACAAAGAAGGATAAACCGTGGCACAATTTAAATGCCATTTTATTGGGTGGCTCATTTCACCTTGGGGCCTAAAGTAAAATAGAGTAAAGTGAAATGATAGATTGCCCAAAATTTCCCAAAAAGCACTAACTGAAGACAGCTTTGATCCAAAACGGTGATCAAATTGAAGTAAAAACACAAGAAAACTGCATATAAAAAAAAAAGTGTAGACCTAGTGAAGGGTATGAAGACATATATAGAGTACGTGTTTGCATGTGTGCTGATTTTGTTCTGGATGAGAGGTGGAGGTAGTCAATAAATCTCTGCAGCCTACTCTTGTCTCAGAGGTCTAATCTGTTTTATAGTTTGGCAGCACTTTGACTTTCTAGCCCTGCTTTGGGGCGAAGGGCTTTTCATCACCTGCAAAGGGAACACACTGGTGTGCAATTACAGCTGGTCAAGGCGTGAGGTGAAGGACAAAAGTGAAGTGCTTTATTTTCATATACAGGTTGTGTGGGTGTGTGTGCGTGTGTGTGAGGGTCTTTTTTTTTTTTTTTTTGTGAGCCAGAGAAAGCATGTGTGTCTAAGTGTCAACGTGGGCGCGGACCTGCTCTCCAGCTTGGGACTCTCCAATGATGAAGCGGTCGCCTGGGCCGTCAGCCGCTAAAATAAAAGAAAGATTTAATAGCATTACACATGTGTGCAGCCGAAAATGTGTGTGTGTGTGTGTGTGTAGGAGTGTGTCATTTAGTTGAGTCATTTTATTTCAGTGGGCTACAGAATGAACAAACAGGAAGAGAAGAAAAGAGAGAGAGAGAGAAACACTGACATTTGATGTTCTTTAATTAAACATTTCAAAAACAGACGTACACAGTATTTTCAATGCCAGCAGGCCTCACGGATTAAATCATCAATCATACAGCTGAACCCTCTTCTTCTGTAATGCTGAACCATGCAGGCCCCAAGCACTTTTTTTTTTAACTCATGGCCTCCACCCTGAGGTGTACAGAGACCATCACTTTCAGTATTGCTACAGCCAAAATAGGCGACTTGAGCCAATGGGGAAACAGAAAATTCAGAAACACCCTCACTGTTCTGCTCTTTTAAAGACCAAACACACAGGACCAAGAATGAAGCTCATCTCAAGACACTCAAAACACAGTTCAAAGTTTAAAATACCCTTTGACATTGCAAAATGTCCTTGGTGAGTGAAAAACGTTGTGACTTTAATTTCATGGTTTAAGGATTAAATGCTTCCCCACTAGTTATTAAAAAAAGTCAGCCACTCTTTTTCCTGTGAAACACTGGAAAAACTCCTCTGGAAGACAACAAACATCTGTTGTTGAGTTAAAAACAAGACTGTTTTTTCCTGGTTTTGATGCTCTGTCTTTCCCTGTATGTTCCCTGACCTCTTAGGAAGTGTCTGCTCCATAACTTTGCAGTTCTTGGCATTAACACCTACTGCATACATGTTTTTTAACTCCTACCTGTCCAAACTGCACCATGCTCAGAGCACAGAAAGATGGCAGTCTTTACTCCTGATAATGATTCATTTCAGGTGATGCTGCCAGTAGAGGGAACTTCCATCAGGTCTCAGCACTTCCCTGAATCCATTTAGCAACCTAATAAAGACTAATTCATTCAGCTTCTGGGTTCTTTTTCTAACCTCCAGTGACAGCAAAAGGTGGATGTTGCAGGTTGGTAAAAGAGCAAAAATACGCACTGTGCTCTGGAGAAAGCAACAGGTTATTGGCTTCTTCAACACCTGCAGTCTGGGCACTAAAATCTCTAAAATCTGCACATGTATGCCTCGGCAGGCGGCAGGCCCTCGGGACAGATGCACAAAACCCAGAGAGACCTGTGGTGCTCTGCTCCTCCTACTCCATCAGCAAGAGCCAACAGCAGATGTTACATGCAAGAGTCTTTGAGCTGCCTGGAGCCAACAAGCTGCCACCCTGTTCTCCAGGTTAACAGGGTCCTCAATGCTTTCCACCACGCCCAGACGCTGATTTCTTGACCAAAACAAGTCAACCAACTTAGCCCGGATCTCACCTAGAAAACTGAATGAAACCCATCTCTCTGAACAAAGGTAGACCCCACATCTCTTGCCACTCGTTCTCCACCTGGCAGTTATGGAGGACAGCACCCTGGCAGAAGAAGTCCTTACATAGCTCCTGAGGCAGTTCTCCACTGCCCCAGTGTCCTGTTCATCTCTAACTAGGACAAGCCGGTCATTTGTACGAGAGGAAAGACACACTGGCCTGGTTAGTTCTGCAACTTTCTCTTAAGAAAACAAAGCAGTGACTCTATGGATAGACAGTGTTCCAGGCTGAAGTTGAGGCCCAATAAATTAAGAAATGGTAAACTGGACTGGGTTGCACCAGCGCTTTGTAAATCCATCACCAAGTTTGCATGTAAAGTCCTTTCTATGTTCAGAACAAGTGGGAAATATCTGATTATGCAATCTAAACAACGTTATTTGGTAATTTAGAATAAATTAGCATAGCATAAGTTATTAGCATAAGGTTTTGTAATTTGAGGTATACTGTATTATTATTTTATGAAATGTAATTTCAATCTCCCCAATTTGCATCAGTATTAAATAGCATTTTGGTCCAAGTGTCAGGTCAGATGTGTAGACCTCTTTTACTCTTCAGTCAAACAGTTCATGTAGCAAGCTAACGTTAATTCTGTCAGTTACATTTACTGGTAACAGCTAATCTCTACGTTAGACCTAGTTTGTGTGGTGGAACCCATTTAAATTTTGTGATGTGTAAATCTTCACTTAGTAAACTCACTTTGTAACGTTTAAGGCTAAATGTATTATGAACAGCTGGTGCAACTGGCTGCAGAGCTTCATTGTACTCCATAACTGTTTCTAAAAATAAAAACACAATAAAAAAAAAACGCCTAGTGTTGGATTAAACATTGTCTTTTCTATTTTAGTTTTAGGGAACAATCATTGCACCATATAAGCAGAACACAGGCTCAACCTACTATTTGTGTAAATGTGTGCCCCCATGTACTTTAAAACTGTTCCCATTTCTTTTACAATTACATGTTTTTGAGGCCTGAATATTAGTTTAAATATTTAAACAGTTGTTTCCCAGCTTTTAACATCAACACTTTTGATATCTACATTGTTTCAGCAAAATTGACTCTAATGCCAAGCAAATAATTCAACTGATCTGAGACGGACAGGACAGGAGCACATTTTAAATCCCCTGCCATAATAGTACGGTACTTACCTCTCACAGCATAACCATCCTTGACAGAAGCAGGGAAGGGTGGCAGGTTGTCTTTGGCATAAACGTCCTGAGCCAGGACTCGACCCATCCCATCTGTGGGAGAAGAGGAAGAACATGGGTATGAGGAGAAGCTGGGCGAAGGGTGGCGGAGGGAGTGAGCGACAGCTGGAGAGAGAAAGAGAGACAGAGGTGGGGGGGGGTGAGGGAGACGGTGCATCTGATTCAGATGAAGACACAGAGGGGCATATGCGCCGGAGGTGTGTGTGTATGTGTGTGTTTTAAAGGGAGACATAGTGTGACACCACGCATCAGGATCTCTGTGCATGACTCACCACCTGACCAGCACACACACACACACACACACACACACACTCTCTCTCTCTCTCTCTCTCTCTCTCTGCTTTTCTATTTCAGCTTCACTGATTCACATATATCAAGTGGAGGCTTGCGAGTGTCCCTATCCAAAATGCCTTAACCACTTCCGCCAGCCAGACAACTTAAAAACACTCAGGAAACATTTGTGTAGGAAGAACAGAGACTCTGCACAGAGACAATAGCTCAGAGAGAGTGAGGCGAGGAAAGAAAGACAGGAAAAAGACAGAGGGAGAGTGGGTGGAGGAGAAAAATCCTGGCACTAAAATACCTTAAGCTGTTGTGTGGCTATATATAGCATTTCTCAGAGCCTTTATGCTATGATGATGTGGGTGTTAATATGAAGATCTAAGCTTTGATATCAATGAGTTGAAGGCAGAAAAAAAATATGCTTGAACACATACAGACACCCACACACATGCATACACACATCAGCTTACTAGATGAAAATATAACGAGCTGCTGTAAATAGTGTACCTCAGTGGTAGAATAAGACACACGTGCTTGGTGTACGTGTCCTACCCTTACATGTTTTATTTTTTAAGTCAGCAGCATTTCATCCGAGATATTCTGGCGTATTTTCACAACCGCTACTGATTCCAAGCTGCTATTTAAACAGCTTGTTAAAACCATGTGTTGAAGCTGAGTCGTGAATAAAAATAGAACAGAGGTGATGTCTTGTTGCCGAAGCATTTGATGCTTTGCAAAACATCACTTACAGCAGGTCCAGCTTTTTAAATGGTTACATAATGGTCATTAAATCAAGGGGCATTGTGACACCACTCGTCCAAATAATCTGCTACTAGAAGCAATCTGAAATTTTAGGAGATAGTACAAGTTTGATAGTACCTGAGTACTATCTTTGAGTACCTGTGTACATATTCTTGCATAAAGATGGATGGGAATTAAAGGAACATTTCGACATTTTGGGAAATATGCTTATTCGCTTTTAGATGAGAAAATTCATCTAATCAAACTCTCAGCAAGAAAAGGAATACGTGTATTTCCCAAAATATCAAACTATTCCTTTGGATGTTTTATCTAAAAGGAGCATATATTTCAGATATTGAGCATTACACTGGCAATAACCTTACTATTCTTTAAATATTTTACCCAAAAAATGAAAGAGTGACATGATTAATATGTGCATTACACCATTATGATGATAAAATTAGTGATAGATCCTTATATTTCCACACTGATGATATGCAAGAATACAGCGTATACACCCATCAACACACTATTCTTCACAAACACGCACACAAGCAGACCCCTCTGGGAAGCTGCTCCAGCTGTTGTCTCTCTAAATATTTCATCCCTCATATCCTATCTTCCTCTCCTCCTCATCCCACAGTCCTCCTCCCAGCTGTGCTCCTGCAAATCCTGCAATTCCCTCCCCTCTCCAAGAACACGAAACACCACTTTTCACCTGGGAAAAGAAAGAGCGTTCCTTCTACCATCATTGATCAAGAAGTCATGTGCGCCGCAGGCTATCATTGCCCCCAATCCTCGCTACCTCGTCCTCAGAGATGAATGTATGTGAGTGTGTGTTTTCCCCTCTGGCCCTCAGCCTGGCTCTGTGTCACCCTCCGCTGGTGCTGAGGCCAACCTGCCAGAAGGCTGACTAGACCTACAGGTATTAAACTAACTTCCCTGTGTATGCTTGAATCTGCGTGTCTGTTTAGACATGCAAATACATAAAAAAAACAACAACTACAAAGATGCATTAAATACTATTATATCAAGGTGAATTATTATAAAAACAAAAGTTTACAATTAACCTGCAACTTAAACATGTGATTATAAAATACTAAAGATGAATGTGAATCAGAATTATTTTCTATGTCACTTTGTAAACCTTTCACTTTTTAAATTAACAAAGTTTCTTGTCTACTTGGGGGCCAAGCTGCAAACACAACAGAAAAACGGCTGCTTATTTACACATCCAAAATGATCATTCAGTTGGAGTTTGGATTGATTTCCTTCTAAATGTTTGCTTATAGATGTTCAGGACACAGAATCCTCCAAATATGGTCTGCATAAATATGGTCATTTAAACCATTATATCAAACATATATGTGTATATATATATATATATAATATAAAAACTATTGATTATAGCAGCTTTAAAGTGAAAAGTTCTTTTAGAAATAAATCAATGAAAACAATGCACACCTCTTTATGTCAGTTTCTGAACAGAATTGTAACTGTACAAGAGTAAAAACTAAATAAAAATAAAACCTGTAATAACCTCAGTGTAGACAATGATAAATACCAAGAGGGGCACTATAAAAAGGCCCAGTATTGGATTGAAAATCATCATAATTATATATAATTTTTGTTTATGCAAAAATCCTGAAAATACAGTTCAGGTCAGCTGCATCTACAGGATTCTCTGCAACACTGTCTCAAGGAAACACAGCAGTGACTCTGTTGTTAAGGAGTAAAGCTACAGTCACACGATGGATGGATGGGTGGAGGGTTGAAGGAAAATCCACGGAAATTACAAGCAGAACACACACTCTGCTCAATAACTGTTTCTCAACATAAACACACAGTGAAGAGACATGAAAAAGGCCCAGTGTTGGATTGAAAATAGATGTTTCTATTTTAGGGAACAGTAAATGTAAATGACACATGGATCATTAGGAAAGTTTTGTGTGTTATGTACGTGCCCTTGTAGCCAAGTACATTTGTGTGTGTGTGTGTGTGTGTGTGTGCATTTGATTGTCTGTGTGACTGACACTGTGGCATGCAGACAGAGACTGCTGATTCAGTGAGGTGTCCAGTTGTGGACAGAGAGTGTTTAAATGCCGTCATGTGAACTTAGCGAGCGCACGTTGCTACATCGATCTGAAAGGTGTGACACCTCAACATCCCAGCATGCTCAGGGGCTGATGTCAGCAGACTGGAGATGTCAAGGGGCCAGACTGGCAAATTTAGGACATTTAAGTGGGTGTGAAGAAGATTTGCTGCACATCTCTCTTTACTGTGCATCATGATAGTTTAAAGGGAACCAAACATCTGTCCTCCTTACCTCTGTAGTTGATGATCTCAGTGCCCAGGACAGCGGTCATCTCCAGCACAGTGATGAAGGCCTTGTCCATGGAGGTGAGGGGGAAGGGGGACATGCGGTGCCTCCGGGCCACCTTGGTGATGTCCACTGCACTGTGACCTGGGAAGACATGCGACATTACATGCACTGTCACAACATGGCTGTCACAAAATTCAAACCATAGCACAAACAGGAACAGTACAACTTTGGTATGCTCTGTCACATTCACTCGTTCCCTAATTTCTACATAACGAACACTTAGTACAGTGTAGAGCCTGACCTGTGTTGGATTTTTAAGGCTGATATTTGAGATTTTAAAAAAATCGGATAACAATATTTTGGCTGTTATTAATTTTTTAAACACACAACACAGCATTGCTTCCAAATTACCTCAAAAATATCTTTTCTGTACTGCAATTTGTTGCCACTTATCGGCCGACATACGCGACAAAATCGCAAAAATATCAGCAAAAAGTTAAAAGCAGCCAATATATTCAATAGTTTACTTCATAGTGAGCAGTAAATCGAGACGTTGGACACTTATGAATCGCACATGCTATGGACACTAGCTTATTTTGTTCTATTGTATTGTAGTCTAAATAAATTTACACATATAATACAGACACTGACATAAAATGGCGTAAAGTAAATATAGTGCACAAAGTAGAGAAAAGGGAGTGATTTCAGACATGGCTCTAGACCCAAGCATTAAAATTTAAGCCTAGCCCAACCTCAATCAGAAAAACTTGAGTCCACTCACCCTTTTTAGCATTTTAATTCTTTATTTAGACAGTTTGAAAGTCGAGAGGAAGATAGAGGGGGAGGGAGAGAAGAGAGAGCTCTGCTGGGACTCAATCCCGAGACAGTGGAGGCATCTATGTCGCTCCAAAGGCAGGGGACTGAACCACTCAACTATCTCTGGAGACAAAAACAGTATTTTAAGAATTTTCTTTTGGCCCAAGAAACAAAATCTACTGAGAAATTCAATTTGAACTGAGCACACTGGTTTTTGCAGCTGTAGCAGTAAAGGTCAAATCCCAAAACTCAGGACAAGCAAAATATAACAATTATATAAATAAACACATGTAATCTAATGTGTTTCCACATCACTGTCACCAAGATAACTGGATTAACATGATTTATGTTTTTCAGTGCATGTACGTATATACTGTATGTGCAATAACACAATTTAAACACCACGAGAAGGGATTGGCAAAAAATAGTCCTGTTTGTTTGCAGAAGCTGTGGAACCCAGCTGGATGATAGAGGTGCTCGATAGCAGCCATGTTGGTCTAATAATACCTCTCTAATAATTCCAAAGGTAAAAGGAACAAAGCAAGGTGTAACTAATATGTAATCTGCTCTC
This sequence comes from Macquaria ambigua, assembly GCA_008360985.2. Lineage (NCBI taxonomy): Eukaryota > Metazoa > Chordata > Actinopteri > Centrarchiformes > Percichthyidae > Macquaria > Macquaria ambigua. Next base: position 252,866 of record VMKM01000233.1, on the reverse strand, counting down.
TCTCTCTCCTTCTCTCTTTATCTCTCTCTGCCTTGCTCTCCCTCTCTGCCTCTCTGCCTCACAGCGAAGAATAGGCGCTGTGCTTTGATTTCCCTTGACCCAATTTCTCTCCTTTAAACATACACTTAGACTTCCACAGCATATTCTGATGCTTAACATGAGGCTTAACAACCTCTGGCAAAACATCACACACACACACAGACAGACGAGCAAACGTAACACAGCAGCCAAACACACAAACCACGCTCGCATTGTCACATCACATGCGCATTTAAAATCGTATTTATGCGCGTTTGAGAGCACACTTGGTGACATACAGATATGACACGAAGAAAAGAGAGAGCGCTCTTGAATTGGAAACTTGGTACTCACTTGATCTTAGGATATTTTCTTTGCTGCTGCATCGTGACTGCACCTAAAGATGGAGAGAGCGATTGGGGAGAGAAAGACGAAGGGCAAGAAGAAAGAAAGAGACACAGAGAGAGAGAGAGAGAGAGCAGAGGTAGTGGTAATTTGAGATAAACCGGGCTGCTCTTTTGACATGCTTGAGATGAGAAGCTGTTTATACGACAGTCAGAAGCATTGGCAAGAGCCGTGTCACACTACACTGTGCACTTTGTCCTGCTGTTGGGAGATGGCTGCATCTCCTGCATTACCATTATCATCACTTACTGTACACTACATCATCGTATCACAGGTGATATTCACACTGATAAATGCACTGACATGTCACATCACTATTAGATTAAAGCACTAAAAGGAATATATGGACAAAGGCAACAACATACAGAGTGACAATATTGTATCACAAGGTCATAACAGATGTATTAACTGTGCTACGGTGTAACATCAAATGTAGTGGAAATGTAGTGTCGAGTATAGATAGTGGCTGTTCAGATGTGGTGAAGGACGGTCAGATTTCTCTGGAAACCGCTGATGCTGCAATAGCGCTTAACTACTTGTAATCTATGGCAAGGTGGGGAGGAGAGCGGAGTGGGTTAAAACTGGGCTGAGCTTCCCAAAACCATCTCGACACTACAGCTAACTGTTAATTGAAACAGTACAGGAGAAGGAAACCATGGTGGAGACAGTTAGTAGCCTCTTTGTCATGTTAGCGCTTCTTGAAATAAAAACCACATTTCCCATAAATCTCTAGTAGTATAGTTAATCCAAAATCTGCCATAAATGATATGTCCCAATTCCATACAACATACTAATAGTGTGAAGTGAAGTTTGTACTATATACTAACTGTCATACAGTAGTATACTGTTACAAGAAATCAGTGTAGTTTACTGATGAACTGAGGCAGTAAGTGCACCGATTGACATCAGTCAAATAGGTGATTTTGGAACTCCACCTCAAATTAAACCTAACAAAAAGAAAGCGAATTGTTTTTCCAAATATTTATTTTTTTCCCCCTGACAAAACCATCTCAACTCAAGGTCCACCTACTAGCTTTTTCCTGAGCTTTCAACCTTTATCCTACAGTCTTCATCAGAGTATGCTCAAATGTCATGGAGAGGGATCTACTGACATGTAAGCTCAGAGGCTGATACGGTTACATCTGTAGCACTTTCTTCCAGAAAGCTAAGCAAAAAAGCTAGTAAGTGGACTTTGAGTCAGAACTGTTTTGTCAAGAATGAGCTGAAGTTTTTTGTGTCCTGAGGCGTTCCTAGATCTGTTTCACCACCACCCACAATTAATTTATTTTTTATTCTTCCTTTATGCAATGCATTGTGGGACAACATACTTAATCAACATTACACTCTATAATCAAGCAGGAATACTGACTTTTTTGAGTATACTCAAAGAGTGAACATAACAGTTCATACTCAAAACCTGCTTAAAATTAGTATGTAGAATTGGCTTTAGCTTTGATTGTACAGGAAGAACAGCACCCTCCTGTTACAATACTGTAAAGCAGATCTGATCAGATTTTATAGCAACAGGTTTCCCAATGGAATCTAATGAATTTGCACATAATTTAAAGTGCATTGCGGATGATTAGTGGTGAATGAAAGCGAGAACAAAAAGAGGCCATACAATAGGTGGCAACTGCCAAAGTAGAACTGGTACATGGACACACCAGTGGTCCCTCTTTCATCTCACCACTGCTGTTAGAAGCAGCCAACCTCCTGGTGATCGTGCTGTTTGTTAAGGGTATTTATAGAGAACTAACGTAGCACTGATGCATTGATGTTACAGATGCTACATGGCACTTTTAAAACCCCTTATGAAGAAACTGCTGTGTTACAGTACTGTATGAGCATGGTCTTGGGAAGCTCAGCCTCGGGGAATGACTAAATAAGGGAAGGAGAATCACAAGTTGCAATTTATCAGGCTACAAGATTGGCACAGAATAATAGTATAAGTATTCCTTGCGGTGAAAGTATATAAATCTAGCCAAAATCAATTCTGATGCCAAAATTTAAAAGTCTGTAGACATTCAGGGCAGTTATTTAAACTTAAGTATCTGTTTGCTTTAAAAAGGTCTTTTGGAAAATTGAAAGTTGGACTTTTGGGGAATTTTTAGCTCTCCATTTGTCTTCCTGCGTGCCTGCTGGCCTGACTGTCTATCTACCTTTATCCAGATGTGTTGACTGACATAACTAATTGCCTGGTTGTCTGTCAGTCATGTTCTGTCTGCCCTATCATGTCTTTCACTCTCTCTGGGGTCTGACAGTCCTCCTTTCCTTTGTTGCAACTGCTGCATCTCAATAACTTCTGTGACTTGGCGTTATCACATAAGCTGGGTGTGGGCAGTGTGTGGTGTATGGAGAACCTAAACACCCATGGCGAAAGGTGAAGGTCTCTCTACCCACCCACCCACCCACCCACCCCTTTCTACCCTCCTCCCCTCCCTCGCCACCATCATAACTAGGCTAATACTGTGACACCACTGGGCACCAAACAGCCAAGGTGAGAGGGTGGGAGATGGGAGGTGGGGGCAAGGTGGGTGGGATGGTGGAGGAGGAGGGATGGAGAGACAGAGAGATAGAAAAAAAAGACAGGTAGGTCAGACAGAGAGAGAGAGAGACAGAGGGTGGAAGGATGAGGATCAGCATGACGTGGTCCCACAGCCCGGAAAGAAAAGAAACAAACAAAAACAGGAAGCACGGACTAGACAGACTTCACTAAACTACAGAGCCGAGACATAGCAGAAAGGAGGAAAAACAGGAAGAAAGGAACAAAAACAACAAAAGACCACTAGAGCGGCCTGATGGCATCTACTTAACAGACATCCAGCACACCAGACATAGCTACTGAAAGCAGAGCATGTTAACCGGAAAGACAGGAACAGAGATAGACAGACAGATGGAGGAAGAGAAAGAGAGACAGACAGAGAAACAGAAAAAGTGTGCGTGGGAGACGGAGAGAGGAATACTCCTAACAGACCGGACAGAGAAATAGTGAGACAGAGTGAACGACAGACAGATTGAGAGACGAGAAGGAGACCAGTGGCAACAGACAGGTAGAGAGACATACGGAGAAAGAGAGTGAGCGAGAAAGAGCCAGAGAGATAGCTAGGCAAGCGAGGAGGGTTGGGGGGTGGGGGGGGGGTACACAGAGCGGGGCGTTTGTTTTGCGCGCTCCTCGGAGGAGGGTGAGGGAAAGGCAAGGGGGGGGGAGGGGGGGCGGGATAGTTACTCGAGAGCTGAAGGTCCTCCTGCGATCATCTTTAAGCCCCTCCAACCTACACTGGAGCTAGTGGAGATAAAGCATCGAATCACAGGCATCAGTGCATCTGTCCCGGCAACCACAACACTACAGACAGACAGACAAGACAGACAGACGGACGGACGGACAGACGGACGAAAGGACAAACAGACAGACAGGCATCCACCACGACAAGCAACCCTAGCAGGAGTAGGGAGAGGAGCAGCAAGGAGAGATCTGAGATAGATAGATAGAGAGATTTAAAGATAGAAAGAAAGCGTAATGGGGCTTTCAGGTGGCATAATGCACCCTGTGGCAGCCATACTGGAGGCTCTTTAAGCTCTGGGGCAACACTGAAGACGAACTGCTGATGAAAGTTTGAATTATGCAACTTAACTTAAACAACTTAAATAATCATAGATTACTCCTCTGTGCTATCGAGCTCCATTGTTGTGCAAAAACTATAAAAAAACACATCAGTGAACCACACTGTTGCACTGGGTGGGATGAACACACACACTGTAGTTTATTCTAAGTCAGGACTACACACACCATCCTGCTGCTGTAAATACTCACTAGTGAACCAAATGTGTATTAATCCACAGCTGAAAATAGTCCCTAAAAAAATAATATTTTTTGGGGACTATATAAACTACTGGTTGAGTAGATTGTGCCAGAATGTTTTAGGAAACTACTTAGCTTTTTTTTTTTTTAAATGAACTTTTATATTTGTGACCCAGGTTTAAAGATTTATGGAGTTGGGCTGAGTGCCACAGACAGGGTAGATAATTCATATTGAGAGGCAAACAAACCATTGTTGGTTTGTTTTGGATTTGTTGACAATTGTTTTACTTCAAATATGACATTATTTGGATTAAGTCATTTACATGGGTATATTTCCATTTAACATGATATTGAGTACAGCCCAATTGACCGACGATGCTTCCTCCACGCTACATTACTAGAGTTTTCCTCCACTATTAGTAGTATTAGTAGTAAGTTGCACTGACCAGGTACATAATACAGTCCAGGTAAATCTTTAAAATCTTTAACTTTTTGATTTAAGCACTAACACATTTATTAGAAGCAATGCAGCATCTAGTAGTTGTATAATAACAGCAACGTTGCTTGCTTTAATAAAAATTGTGAGCTGGCTAACAATACCAAAAGGAAGCTGTTTACTCTTCTCAAGCTACGCAACTCCTTTTGCATTTGAGCCGAGACAAGATTCAGAAGGACGAGAACTAAAGACACGACAGTTTACTACGTCACAAAAACAAATCTACCGTCTCTGACTCTTGAACCACACGTGCAGCAGGTATATGTGTATGAATACGGTATTGCTTTTAAAACCTGGCATTTGTTCTTTTAGCTTACTTGTTATTTCTGACATTTTTTTGTATACAGCCTATTTTCCAGTGGACCTCCATGATGGCGCCAGCTGTGGTTGCTAGGAGATTATGTGCCACAACTGCACAGCCCTCTTATAGAGAGAGGGAGAGGTATGATGAAAAAAAAAAAAAGACAGAAAAAAGACAAAGGTAGGGATTAAGGGAGCTAAATACAGCTACAGCAAGACACAGATCAAACTTGCAGACATTGAAAAAGCACATATGAAAACTAACGACCGACAGCTATAGGACATTTTCGTACAAGGTGTGCCTTGTTATAAAAGAACTGCAAAAGACATCTAAAATAAAAATAAAAATGACACGATTAACGCAGAACAATTACATCAGAATCTCACTACCTAGCTGGTCTCTTTACACACACAGACAAACCACAAGAATCACAAGTTTTCTGCTCCCTAGTCCAGTTTCACATACGCCTTGATAGTAATGTATCAATAACCTGTCCTGCAGCTGGGGTTAATGCAGTAAATATACAGTCACCGTTAACTGAGAAACAGCTAAAAACCTTGATGTAGTGTGGAGTGATGACACTAAGACTGACACGGGTGGAAAACAAGACCTCAGTATGGCAAAAAACAGCTAAGTAGAAAAGATCATACCATCAGAGAGCCATGGGGGGGAGACACTTTGCATATGGAGATGAACACAGTGGAAAAGCTACAGGGGGTGGGGAGGTTGAGTTAGGAAGTGAGGAGAATATGTGGAGAATGAGTGCAGAAGCAGAATGAGGTGTTGGGTATATATGGGGGAGGGGGGGGGGCAAAAAAGCAGACTGTCAAACACTCTCACACTCATTTCTAATCTACCCTCCACTGCAATCCCCCCCGTTACTGGTGAGAGACTGACCAAGCGAGAGAAGAGGATGAGCTCATGTGAAGGATGCAAATGTTCACATGCGCACCTCACACACACACAAACACAAGGAGGACAGGTTTAACAGTTTGGAAACTCCCTTAGTAAGCAAAAATAAATGTATTAAATAAAAGTCACTGAAAGCCATTGCTGACGTATCGTGAGTGTGTGTGTGTGTCTGAGGATTTGGGCTTAACGCTCGACACCTTCACCTGTCTTAATGTTATGTTGCAGACACACACAAAAAACAAAAAACAAAAAAAAACAGTGGCCTGCATGCCAGAAACACTAATCACTCTACACGCCAACCCCGTCGTCACCACGGAAACAGCCTGACAACAGGTTGTCATGGAGATCTGCCAGGAAGATCAATGGGCCGGGGAGCGGGTGGAGGTGGTGGTGGTGTCTACGGACACAGAATAGTGAGCGTGGCCAGGTCAGCGAGACACGTGGCCCTGGGGGCTGTGAGCTGCCCAGTGGGGAAATCGATGGGGCCAATAACCAGCCCGGCTCAGGAGACACTCCAGGAAATGATGGGATGTAACGGCCGCGGTGCTGAGCTCAGCACAAAACAAAGGAGCTGTCAGACAAATTATGCAAAAGGGGGGAAGATTTATCCGTCCGCCGTGAGGAGGAGAGGGCTGTGACAGGGCAGGGGAGGCTCGTTTCAACTGGCTTCAACCGCCTCGCCCCACGGGACGGGGCAAGAGAGGGAGAGGGATGGAGCAGAGGACAAAATGCTGGAGTGATAGCGACAGAGTGATAAAGGGCAGGACAAAATGCTACTGTGGCAATCCAGAGCCAAGTCCTCGTCCCTGGGGAATGGAGGCAAGAGCCTGAGGGGGGAAAACGACAGCGGGAAAGAGAAAAAGTGACACAGCTGCGAGGAAGTGTGTGTTTCAGTGAAGGCCTCTGCTCTCCACTGACTGCGGAGCGCTCTCGGCTTCTCTTGGGTTTCCCAATTGCCGCCCCATGGATCATCTGTTAACCCAGACACACACACACACACACACACTCACGCTCAAATTCAGACCAGGTAGGCTACATACACACAGACACACTCGCACACTCTGCAAAAAACAAAACACTACAACGTCACCAGCCACTGATACACAAATCACGTCAAAAGACCAGATGGGTGATGAATGAGAGAGAATGAGTGCTGGTGGAGATCTCGAGAGAGAGAAAGAGAGAGAGAGGCAATGGGGAGGAATGTTGCTGACCACTAACGGTGGTGATACACAGGGCAACTTCTAGAGGGGCAACAAGGTCATTGCTGCTTTATTTCTTTTGACTTTTATCACACGTTTAGCTTTGGTTTCTTGGCCACTTTTATTACCGTGTGTATCACCACACTAACTCGAAAACCTATCTCTGAATGACCTACGCACTACACACCTCCCCCCTGTGGAAATCTGTTATATGGGGAAGTGTAAAATGTGTGTTTGTGTTTGCAAAATCTTGATTAAGACCCCATTTACACCTAATATTATACATGCGATCTGTATCTGGATAATAATGTCAGCTCACCGGCCTTTGCATTTAGACCTGGTATCAATAAGCGTTCTTGTTATCTCATTGTGATCGGATCTCAATATGCAAATTAGGTTGAACAAACGCTGCATGTTCCAGGTCAATGGAGGGGATGCTGCTGTATTGGCTCTACGTATTTTTCCTTTGGAAGGGGTCGTCAATAGCTTTATACAGCAGGAAGAGGTGACCTTTCAACTTGTTGGGCGCATTTTTTTCTTAAAGCCTCTACAAACGTGGTTTCAAATCTTAAATATTTTGCTATTACACTGAATATTCTTGACTAAATAAGCAACAATCAAGTTAAGTTAGTGAAAAGAAAACATCCTAAGGCATTATTTATTAGGAGTTTAACACCCCAAAACTCAGCTAATCTGTTTCATCAGGACTGTGCAGGTGTGGGTTTGATCGACACTGCTGGCAACATATATAAGGCAAACAACCTCAAAGCTGACATCACATTTTGATTCAAATATTGCTAAATCTTTATCGGTGCATGGAAGTACACATCACCTTTTATTCAGCTGAGCCCTGCCCACCTCAAACCAAAACACAGCACAGACAGAAATCTCTAATGTGAAATAATTAAAAATGTTATAAATATTTGCTATCGATATATGGCATTGTGTGTTCACGTGTGACCCCCCCTGGCTCACAGTGAGAAGCTGACTGAGAAAATGTGTTTTCAAGGACTTTAAGGATGTACAGACTGCATTTACACCTGGCTGAGATCCGCAATGCCTAACATATCCAGACACAGATTACATGTTAACACCACGTATAAATGGGGTCTATGGGGTCTACACTGTCATTATCACCCTGCTTTGATCTTTCGCACTGTGACATCTTCACTTCTCTGGATTTTAACTCTTGTTTCTCTTATATCTCCCACTACAGCTTCACATAAGCCACCATATAATGTGTACATCGTATTTGTTGTTCTTGGAGTATCAGCAAAGACAATAAGCTAAAGTAAGACCATGTTTGCTAACCTGTTCCAGTCCTACATGCTATAGCAAGGGGTTGCCCAGTGCGATCTTAGTCTAAAGTGTTAAGTGCTCTGTGTGCCTCTCTTCCTCAGCTGCCTCCCTGCCTGTGTGCAAGTGGTGGTGTGTGTCACTAGTGTGGTGAGGTGCCATGTGGGATGCCAGTGGCCTGCATGCCGGTAGATAAGAGGTTGGTAGAAGGTTAGCGGGTTTACCTGGTCCAAGGTAGAGTACCTTGACTTGAGCGTGATGACCTCATCCAGGTGAGCCCTGAATTCTCTCCGTGAGGCCTGGGGGAAGCCACAGGATAGTCACTCACCTTCATGCCACACACACACACACTCTCTCTCTCTCTCTCTCTCTCTCTCACTCACACACACACACACACACACACACACACACACACACACACACACACACACACACACACACAGGTGCAGGCAACAGGCATGCACACCCACTCGGATCAACACAACATATCAGTTAGTGGCGCTTTTAAAACACAGTTGCTCACACAGTCTCTTCATTTTGCACACAAACGCACCGAAAGCACACACACATGCCAGAACTAAGCCAGTACTAACCTGACACACATTCTGCAATCGGATCAAAGGAAATTTGAAAATAAAAAAGATGTGGCAGACAACTCACTAGAAAACACTAACCAACAACAACAACACAAGAAAAACCAAAGATGGATGAAGAACAGAACCAGTTCAGTGGATTTGACATCAGTTCCAGTGGAGTGCTGCTACTGTGGACACATCCCTCTATTAGTGTGTGTGTGTGTGTGTGTGTGTGTGTGTTACAGTAAGAAGTGAACCAGAAATGAGTGCTTGACCCCTGGCTGTACCCAAGACCTCTGTTTGGCAACATGTGACCAGCTTAGAGGGGAGATACAGATTACAGGTGATGGCACTACAGTAATCCAGTTACAGTGACCTGTTTGGTATTGAACTTTAATAATAATATTTGAAAAGTATGCGTTTTTTAACATGAGCACAATAAAATGTTTTGCTAAGGGTCTCTTAAATTGGGTTATCAAAGGATCTTGTGACCAAGATACAGTATGTGCAGCAAATATACCAACCAATAACAACAACACAAATTCTACAAAATTGAGATAAGAAAAAAAAGGCTGAAAAATATAATAATGAAGCCTGTAAACCTTGAAAAAAAATACAAACTATAATAAACTTAATTGAAATATACTGAACTGGGCAAGCCAGCATTATAAATATGAGTTCATAAATTAGCTTAAACATATTGTACAGTGTATTTGACATTTCTGTACTGCAATTTCTTGTTACTAATGACTGACATACATGGCAATACCAAGATATGTGTGAAAAGATAAAATCTGCTAAAAATATCGGCCTCGCAGAAGTATTGATCAGGCTCTAAAACATATCACAAGTAATGCGATTACAGTAATCCAATTACCGTAATGTAACCTGTTTTTGCACACAGGAAAGTAATTGCATTACAGTTACTTTTGGGAAAAGAGATATATTTTTTATATTTTGAAAAGGTAAATCAATTATCTCAAAGCATTTGTGATAGACATTACCTCCCTCTTTCCTTTGAGATGGACATTATGTTTTTAAGTCTGCGTCCAAACTCTTTTCTAGATTTCATTACTGCGCAATTACAGGTAATCAATGGCTTCCGGTATCACATTGGACAAGTGTCAGCGCTCTTCCACGCCCTTGCACTGAGGCCATGTCTTTATCACTCACAGATCAGAGTCATTGGGCCCTGACCAGAGTAACAAGCACAGGAGAGCTGCAAAGGCTTACGGCACATTTACTGGGCCTTCTCACCGTTACAAGCTGCTGTGTGTGTGTGTGTGTGTGTGTGAGTGTTTAAAGGAACTGAGGTGTGTACACAGAGGGAGAGAAACACACTTTGTATGTGCAAGCAATATCACTTTCATTCAAATACATAATTCAAGCATCTTTCAACTTCACTTCTGAGGTTGAAACGCAGTTGAGGAATATGCCAAGTGATGGAGGTTTGTTTATTTTGGAGGCTGTGTGAGTGTGGAAACAAGGTGAGGGGTTAGATACGGCACATGTTTTTACACAAGACAAAATCAGAAGAAAAACACAACAAGACCACATCCACACAAAAAAAACAGAGAGGAGGAACAGAAAGGATTGTGGGTAGTGTGTAGGAAACCACAGAGAGACAGCAGGAGGGCAGCAGGCAGGACAGCACACACACAAGGGAAAGGATAGGAAGGTTAAGGGGGAAGCAATCATGCCAGGTGGGAAGTAAGAAGTGTGCTTGGAAGGGGGGAGGGAGTAGAAACCGATGCCATGATGACGGCCGTAACGATGCATTAGAACCCATGCAGGAGTACCTCAGCAATGCTTAGGGTGGATGAACAGGAGGGGAGCCGCGCCTGGTGCCGCGAGAGAGAGGAGGGGAGAAGAGAAGAGGGTTAACAGAGCCAAAGCCGGGTTGAGCGGGGTACAGAGGCACACAGAGACTGATGGGTGAAGCAGACGGCGCCCTCTGTCTTTCAGGAGGACGTCTGCGTGACACGTCTCTGTGTGACTGTCTCGGATGGGCCAAGGCAGCCAAGGGCATGACGGACAGGACAGGACAGGACAGGTCAGGTCAGGACAGCAGGTAGGAGTTGCATGGGGATTCACTCCCCACCAGAACAATAGGAGAACAGGTTCCACAGGAAACATCACACATTTTGAACACTGTGTCAGTTTTTCATCTTGTCAAATGCTGCTTAAATTTACGTGTATCAACTGGTTTGCCAAGTGTGTTTATAGCTAAATAGAATCCACATGTCCTCTGTTTATACCTGAACATCAAAGCTTTTACTGCTCCGAGAAGACAGTTATAGAAAATCAGCCTAGCTTATAATGGGACGGGTATCTTCCCGCTGAGTCCTGTCACAGAGATCTGAATGACTGGGTTGCAATGCCACTTTATCATCCCATTCTTGTGTATGTACTACTCATCCTAATCCAGGATGTAAGTGCTCCTGGTAAGCTCATACGCTTGAGCCTGGAAGACATACATACCATCTGTAACATGCTCTCTTGGTTACAGTATGAAAATTAACCTATGAACAGACTCCACAGACTTTCCTTGTGGTTTGTGTTGTATGTTTGAAAAAAGACAGAACAGAGCTAATTTGTGCTTCAAGTCCCAGTTTGATGTATTAACGTATCTATTTCTAAAAAGTATTTATTTCTGTTTTCTTCTGACATGACATGCCTTTAAATAACGCCAATGAAATCAACTGCAATATCACAGAAAACCTGCAGTTTCCCAATAGTATTCACCACACATTGACCGGAAAATTAAAAGTTTTCCATTGGTTTTGAAGGTCCCACAAATCCAGATAAATTGTAACTGATGAAGGATGCAAACCTCACCACAACACGGTGCTGTAAGTGTCATTGATCCAAAATATCTCCAGCTTAATATCCTTTCTTCCACTCATGTTGCACACAGTGGACATCTAACACGACACGTAAACCAGGACTCACATGGGAAATAAAACGAGCCAGGAAATTGCAATGTAATTTATTTCTAGCACCCAAAAGTAACACCTATTACTGCTCTACCGGGGTCAGCCATGGTTGGAGCATTTTCATTCATTCTGTGGTAAGGCACTTTTAATAACAATGCCTCCACCAAAAGGCACAAGACTCTTATTACCTACACTAATGAGATTGGAAAGAGGTTATGTTTCTGCCTCTTTTTAACAAGATATTTCAGGAAGTTGCCCACAGATTCCTCTAAATTCTGCCGTTAGATCAGATTTTAGAGGTGATCAGGATCTGGACTGTAGCCATTATGCTGTCCATTTATTGGTGGGACAGTCATTCACTATGTCCGAGACAGCGGCTGTACAGCATTTCATTCATGTGGTTTTTTTTTTAAAATATCAGAAACAAAAACACAACGCAAACTGCGTTGGCGGAGGTTTTTGCTGGTCCAAGAGCCTTCCAGCTCAAAAATGACATATCGCTGGGAAATCCATTTAAAAATATCACATCCATTCCTGGCAAAATAATGGCCCGGCATGAAAGCCAAGCTCACTATGACTTATTACTAAAGTCATTAGATAATTTTCGACCTTTCCTCACGAAACAGTAACACTTTAGATTACACAATAAATTGCCTTTTTAAAGTGGGGTTGTCAGGGAGATGAGCATCTCATCCCTCCTAATTGAAATGCTGTAGATTCACAGTAGCTGCCCTCATCAAACTCACTGCTCAGATAATGGACACTGGCAGGGAACCACAGGAGGTTACAAATTGGAACTCGGGAGTGAATTACACAAGGATCTCCTAAATACTGTAGCAGCAAGGTAGCACTCTGTTAAGAGGAAGCTCAATCCACCGACATCGAATGAACCTTTTTGTCCTCTCTAGTCCCACCACATACTAAGAAGACATTTAGCTTACAGTTGTCATACACTACATGATTTCTGGATGCTATAATCCTCCAAATTCCAAATTGAAGCATTTGGAAACCATCAACTGCACTTGTAAAACCACTATGTGTAGTATTTTTATGTTATCATACCATCTTTCAAATTATACTGATGTCCATTGGTATAAAGCAACTATGAAACACACTCACACAGTCAAGAATATCTGTTATTAGATAATACACATTCTAATCTATCTAAACTGAGTTACAGATTCAGTTTGATCAGCGTAAACATCTTTTGAATGATACCACACACGCTGACTGTGCGGGATTCTGATGAGTTGCTGTCTTCGCTTGTCAAATGAAACTTGCGTGCTGTCAGAGCTTTAAACTGATTTGAAGTTTTTGTGCTTGCGTTTTCAAAACGGCAAGTTATTGAAAAAGAAAACTTGCTCTCCAACGGCTCTGCCTCGGAATAAATAAAGGCGAGAAAGAATCCACGCTGGAGAACGCCAAACAACCAGCAACCGCAGCTGACCAGAAGCATGTGCTGCGTGCTCCATCGCCCAGCCCCGGTCATTCATCACCGCCCTCCTATGGCCTTCTCCGTGTCTACATGTATTAGAAATGAATGAGCTATTGAGTGAGTTGCCGGCGTGGCGGAGAGTGAGAGCTAACACAGCTGATTTGACAGGCCCGTGTTATGCCGCTCACCAGCTTCCCCCGCTTCTCATCAGCAGCCCACATGGCGAATGAGCACGCTCAGTACAGCTGGTCAGACAGTCTCATCCATTCCTCTTACTGCCTTTCATTTCCTGCCTGTCGTCCCCCCCCCCCCGTCTGCCTGACTGTTCGTCTCACTCTTTCTGCCTCGCTATTTTAAAGCTCTCTTGTACTCTTTCCATTCTCTCTCCATCGCCCTCAAGGCAAACTCTCACAGTCAGTGGGCATGAGTAACTCGAGACAAATATAATATTGCATACAATGCATGCAAACTTCACACATACGGACACATTCGTAATGCACGTGTTGAAGTAAACACATGTTTAAACACTCTTATATATAGTATATGTAGATATCTACAGCATTTATCTTAATAGCAAAAAAATAAAAATACCAAATAGTACACAAGCTCTATACACACATGAACAAGCACACTGGACTCAGCTGAAGTGATTTTGACTTCAAGCCTTGAGCAATTTGACCCAAATGGTCTATGGGTGCTATAAGCCAAATAAAGCAAGGGAGGGGGCTGAATGTGTGTACATTAATCAGAGACAAAAGAGCACTTTCCTTATGGCCGTAGCTACTTTCATCTGGTCTCTGCAACAATATATCACACATATTATAATACATCCTGTGTCCCATACGACCCCGGCTATCTCAGCCCTCCCTCTGCACCTAGGGTAGGATCATTCTGCACAGCTACATTAATATCAGACTGCCTCTTCCATCCAGTTATTAAAAGCTGTTGTCTCTCTTGTTAACAGAGAGGAGGATATACCGTATATGCTCCAGCTTGACATGCATGTTCCTATTTCCCCACAGGCCACGTAAAGATGGGACTAAGCAGATTTTCATAAAGGGAAAAAGAGTAGTACACTGCAAAAATCACCTTAAGAAGTCATTCTGTGTTGAGACGTTAAAGTCTTATTTTCTTAAAACAAGTAAAAAAATTCTGTCAGTGCAATAAGGATATTATACCGTTAAATTAAATTAAAAATATTCCTTAATTTTTCAACATACAGAAACTTCTCAAAGATTCCCGAAACAGGTTGATTCCAACTGGAAACAAATATCTGTACTGCACTGGCAGATTTTTTCACTTTTTTGAAGGCAGTTCAGAAATTTGCTTATTCGATTTCTTGATGAGAGTTAGATGAGAAGTTTGATACCACTATCGTGTCTTTGTGGTGTATGTGAAGCTACCGCCAGTAGTCAGTTGGCGTACCTTAGCGCAAAGACTGGAAAATGGTGACAACAGCTAGCCTGGCTCTGTCCAAAGATAACAAAATCTGCCTAAAAGCACCCCTAAGGCTCACTGATTAACACATTGTATCTCGTTTGTTTAATTCGTAATACAAACAACGTGTTGAAATTATGTGTTGTGGTTTTACTGGTGGTTATGTGCCAGACTACACCTCATTTCCTGAGTCTTCTTATTCCCGTAAGGCTGCCAGAAAACCAGCACAGACTCCAGAAGTTCACTGCTCTCAGCCAAGAATTAGACAGAATAAAGAAACGAGATATAACGTGTTAATTAGTGAGCTTTACAGGTGCTGGTAGGTGTATTTTGTTACCTTTGACAGAGCCAGGCTAGCTGTTTCCCCGTTTCCAGTTTTTTTGCTAAGCTAAGCTAACCAGCTGCTGGCGAGAGCTTCATATTGACCGTACAGACGTGAGAGTGCTATTAATTTTAAACAGTCTCTCCATTCTCTCTCGAAATTTTCAGGACTCAGTTATCGACAGAAATTACTTGAAAAGGAAATGTGTTGCAATATGCTGAGTGCAACCTTATTGTCTTTTAGATTTTTAGTAAACCAAATCCAAAGTTATCATTTTGAAATGTGTTGGCTTGTCCTAACATTATCTATATCCATGTTTTGGTGTGTAAAACAGTAACTTTGTAGTGCAAACAGGAATAAAAGGCATTAACTAGCCCTGCATGGATCTATTCTTCACACACAGTGGGAACCTTTGTGTAACGCAGCATCAATAAAGCTGCATTTATCGCTGTACCTGACATATCGGTAGAGTCTCCACAGCTACATCAATATCCTGCTGCTTCTCCTCGTCAGCTGTTTAAAGCCGTCATGGACTTTGAAGGTGCTGCTTCAACACATCTTCATCCACACTGCCCTCATTTCCATTTACAGCTAAGCTGCTATGTTGGTGACTGGAGGGAAGAAGCACATGACAACTCCAGGGACAATGAATAATGCCGTGGGAATCAGGATCAAGGGGCTTCTTATTCTTTGTTTTTTACTGTAAAGTGCTCTGGATAAAAGCAGCAGCTAAATCAGGAAGGGCGATGTGGATGGAGCGGCTTCTGTTTCTGAGAAGGTGACTGGCTGAGCGCTTGATGGAGTGTGGATTCCTGTGAGATTGCTACATTGTCTCGCTTTCTCACGCTCATCCTCCATTCTCTGTCTTTTATTTATTTTTTGTTATGTATGTGTAATGTCCACCATCATCTAACACTGCAGAAACACCACGGCCACAATATCAGGCACATGAGCCCCTTCATCCTTCCGTCTTGCAGCCCCCCCTGCTAGTTTAAGCTAGTCAACAGTCCCATCGCTACATTACTCACCCTTCTACCCCCTAAACTCATCCATGGCCTGACAGTGTACCTCCTACGGGCATCATCATCCTCATCATCATCAGCAGCAGCAGCAGCACACACATGCACAAATATGTATGCAAGAGCACAAATTATATTTACAACACACACACTGTACACACAATGCATCCTCCCCCATTTACACTCAGCTAATAATACAAAATCCTTCACTTATTAAATAGGCACACAAATTACTTCTGCACACACACACACACACGCACACACACACTCTACACTCAAAACCTATAAACAGTCTCTCACATATGCAGGAGGAAAGACATTACTTACCATCTTCTGCCTGGAGTCGGAACAGAATGAGCTCCCCGGCACATGCACACAAGAACACACACACACACACACACACACACACACACAGGCACACACATACGCTTTTACACACTCACTAACTGGGAGAGGGTGAGCGAGGAAGGGTGAGCGAGAGAGTAAGAGGGAAAGAGAGAGAGAGAGAGAGAGATAAGAAGGGAAGGCTGGAGTGAGAAGGACGCACAAGAGCGCGAAAGAGCAGCAAGGAAATGCAACAGCCAAAGAGACAATAAAGAGGAGGAGAAAGAGGAGGAGGAGGAGGAGGAGGAGGAGGGTATATAGCTGCACATACGGTACTGTGTGCTGCGCTAAATCATACACGCATGACTGAGGTCTGTGCGCGCGCATGTCTGTGTGAGTATGTGTGCGTGCATTTCCCATGAGCTCCCCGTTTCTCCCGACCCTCGCTCCTTCTCACGTCTTCCCTCCTCACTCTGCCTCACTTTCTGTCGTTTTTCACACTGATTTCAGATGACTGAGTCAAGGGGGGAGAGATCGCCCAGGCCAGAGGCTGATATGATGTGAGCTCCTGGACTCGCCCTCCGGGGGGTGGACAGATGGACACAGATAGACAGACAAACAGAGAGACCGTGCAGCACAGGCCTAGCTAGCCAAACCGTCCTCCGTTTCCCTCATTTTCATTTACATCCATCTCTCCTTCCCCACCTCCCACTCTCTTTCAGTCCCTTGTCCTCTCTAACTCATTAGCTCTCTGTCCCTTTCTCTCTCTCGTTCACTCCCTCCCACTCTCTGTTCCTTCTCTCCTCCCTCTCTCGCGCCTTTCTTTCTCACTCACTCCACAATAAATCCTCCAGCAGGCCAGGAGATGAGGAGTCACTTTTATGAGCCTTACTGCACTGGAGGAGGACAATAACACATATCTAGTAGTACTGCTGCTTTGCTGGGGACACACACATACACGGCAACAGACACACAAGCGGTCAATACTGTCAGGTAAAACCAAACGTGAATAATTTCAGTAGAGCACAAAGGCATATAACAAGTCCTATCTATCGTTTCCACAGGGGAATAAACCTGTAAGGAATGACGACACGGGCTGTAAAACAGTGCCGGAGCGTCACACTGCGCCAGGCCTCGATGTCCTCATCTCAACGGACCAACAAAACCATCCGGTCACACACTCACTCAACGCAGCACACACAAACACACTCCAATGTCGTGGAAATCACAAAGAAAATATGGCAGAGCACAAAAATTATTTGTCTTTCTCAGACCCTGCAGCATCCAGACCATGTTTACTTTTACCTGTTAAACGGGTGACAAATTAAAAACAAAACAAAAGTGTCTTAATAGGATGCTGGGCCACCGTGAGCCTCCAGAACAGCTTCAATGCTCCTCGACATAGATTCTACAAGTCTTCAGGAATCTACTGATGGATGAACACCATTCTCCCAAATATGTCTTCAGCTGGGATGAGATCAGGTGACTGCAAAGGTCATGGCCTATGATTCGCATCACTTTCATATTAATCAAATTTTGTGGATTTATGAATGGGGATGTTTAATTACCCTCTCTAATGTATGCAAGGGTGTGGGTTTGGTTTCACACACACACACACACACACACACACACACACACACAAAAAACTGAATGCTGTTTCCTGCATCAGCCTAGCGAATAAACATGAACTGGTTATCAGGCTTTCCACACTAATAGTAGTCTGATACGTAAAAGGAATTAGCAATGCTATGTTAATTGCAAAATTATTAACACACTAATGCCAATTAATGTTTCTGTTTCTGTTAATAGACACCTCAGACTGTATGATAAATATTGTACATCTTTACTACAAAGAGGACAAGTACAGTACCGTCCTTTACTACCTTATCTTTGAATGATGTTCAATTGTAGCATCTTTGTAGGTGAATATTGACTATAAATGAAAATATAGATTAAATGATGATGAGTCTTGCCTGCAGTCTTCCTCTCGGGCTGCAAGTGCATTTTTATCAGCTCCTCTCTTCTCTCGTCTGACTCATGGTGGCTGGACAGTAAGAAGACTCAAAGAGATTTTACTGAGTAAATCAAACTGAAACGGTAACTCCTTATTCTTTGGAGGAAGTAATAAAACACAAAATCAAACAGCTCAAAGACACCATTCAAGGCACAAACACAAAGATCTGGCCAGCTTTTATCCCATTTTTTAAAAAACTGGACAAATAGCCATTAATGTTTATGTAACAGGGATCTTCTCCCTCCTGAAATGATTTCCTGCTGATATTATATCATATTTATTCATGGGGACAGACGTAGGCATGTGTTAATGTCTGTATCTGTGAGAATGTTTTGTTTGCTGATTTACATTCTGAAAAATTCAAGAATATTTTAACAATAATAATCAAACCATTCAGTGATCCCTCCTGCCCTGTATGGAGGCATCTGCATTCATTATGTTTCTCCGCTCATTTATTCAAAATATGTCCTTTAATTTGTCACCCATCTGAACATAACTATAGTTTGTTCGTACGTGAAAGGCAAAAGATGAAGAACAACAACAACAAAAAACAATTATTGATACTGATTGATTGGTGAGTAGTATTTTACATGCTTTCCCAAACAGAAATGGACACACACACACACACACACACACACAAACAAATCCCCAGCAGAGGTCCTTGACAGTGAAAGCTAAAAGAGCTACCATGCACCCAGCGGACATTAGCACTGCCACTCCAGCAGAACACACCCTGCTTCATCCTCACAGCTCAAAACAGGGCCAAGGGGACAGGAGGGTCACAGCACACACACAAACACACATGCATGCACACACTTTCTACTGTATATTGATAGTTATGGACAGTACAGAGTCATGTCTCCTGTACTGTTCTGGATTGCAGGAGGAGAAGCTGCCGTACAGGCTGTACATCATTGATCCGTCACCCTGCAGCCGGATGATTTGACATTGGAACGGTGCTTACGCATACAGCCGAGGCATAAATCATTCATCTCCCTCTGTCTGATCACTTCACTCTGCCAATGATCCTCTGTCACTACTCATTAGCAAGTGATGATTCTGTGATCTGTGTACAGATCAGGCCTGAGCCAGACAGCATGCGCAATTCATTTTTTTTTTTTGCTTGTTTCACACATTTGTTATGACTGCTGTGAACATCCTGCAAGGGACAGATAACCAAGACTGTTCAATAGCCAAGCTGTACTTGTGACTTTGAGCATAGTGAATCTCAGCCGAATAGAATCAAAGTAAACAAACTAACTAACTAACAAACTGTGTGATTGTACCCATAATCTACTTTAAGTACTAGATGGGTAAGGTTTATAACATTAACATGCTGAAGTAATTTGTCAAATAATCAATTAGTTGATAATTAAGTCAGAAAATGTATTGGCAGCAATTTCAATTCTTTTTTCGATTGTTATCGAATGTTTAAATCATTTGTTGAGCACAATGCCAAACATCTGCTCGTTTCAGCCTCTCAAACGTGAGGGTTTACTGCTCTTCTCTGTTTTATATCACTGTATAATATATAATAATATCTCTGAACTTGTGATGAACATTTTTGTTTTCTATTCTCTGACATTTTATAGACTAAGCAATCGATTAGTTGAAAAAAATACATGGCAGATTAATGTAGATAATCATTACTTGAGGCTCTAGTTCAGATAACGTCAGATGAGTCAACAACACAAAAGCATGCCAAACTTACCAAAATAAAACCTACTCAAACCTACTCCACCACACATTCAAAACAGGTTAAAATACTCTATTTTCTATTAGTGTGTATTACAGCTCTGGTATGCATGTATAAATGAATATCTGAGCTTGCCTGTTTGCACACATGTGTGCGTGTCAACATGCTCTTGTTTTGGCTTGTGGCAGTGACCAGAATGGCAATACATCCATGGTGAAGGTCATGGAAGTGGCGTGGGCTGAATTGCACTACTGCACTGTGACTCATTTCCCACATTCCAGTGAAGAAGGAGGAGCTGATTTCCATAAGCCTTGGCCTCGGCTCCAAAGCCATACATCAAGCCATTAATCAAAAAAAAAACCTACAGGACCAGTGCAGAGTGAGGCGGTGTCCTCTAGGTGCACGGCCAGCACCTGAGAGTTTGTGCAAAGGCACCATGGGCGAGTGAGAGTACTGAATACTTTAATCAAAATAAATGCCAATATCAGTCAAGTTGATGGGATGTTTGGAACAGTATACAATACACAGAGCATAAATAACGTCAGCACTTGCAGATGCATCAAGGTGAAAGCTCTGATGGAAAAGGGAGAGTGGATGAAAAGGGCAGCATACAGGCTAAAGAGGGATTGTTATTTTAGGCTTTAAATTCACATAAAAAATGATAAATGAATGGTAAAACTTAATTTGTGTGGTTTTATACTGACTTATTATCAACTGACAAAAGGAAGGTGTTCAAGTGCAACTACAAAAAAAGAAATCGTTTTCATTGATTACCTCAGATTTATCTTTGGACCCCTTGGGGTATCCCAACCCCCAGGTTAGGGCATAGTGGGGTCAACTTGCCAGCTGACCTAACCACCTGCTGTTTTGGATCTGCTATGCAGTTCGCTGCCAACCGCTACAGAAGTGGGCTATTTTATTCATAGTCAATGAACACAAATACGAGAATAACACCCAGGTTCACGAACATTTCCCTGTATCAGCGTTGGACTATTCATTTATAGTGCAACCGGAAATGAGCATGAGTTCTGAACTTGTAAAATAATCCTATATCTTATAATATACATCCATAAATGTAAACAAACAAAATAAAAACACGTGATCCTGAATGTTATTCCAAAATGGCATCACCTGGAAAACAGGCAGTAGTACTTTTTGTGGCTGTGCCTCAGCAAACAAACATAAAAATCCTAACCAATATTACTCCAGTGAAAATAACACACACACACACACACACACACACACACACACACACACACACACACAGTCAACCATCCTCTGAGTCAAAGCCCCATCTCCCATATGCTTCATTAATCCAAACTCACCATTACATAACTGTACTAAATGCTCACAAGAGTGGAAGGGTACAGCTACCCTCCCTGTATCTTGTGCACGTGTGTGTGTGTCTGTGTCTGTGTGTGCAGTAAGAGAAAGCATGACAGAGAAATAAAATCTGGTTCCATGAATGGTTATAGAGCTGCTCAGTTTGTAATCCTTTTGTATTTGCTTGCATTTGTGGGATGCGGGCTGTGTGTGCGGTGCATATGAGAGTGAGACAGTCACTTTCTCCCTTAAGGATTTTGATTTTGTGGGTCCAAATTTACTGTGTGTGTGTTGTGTGTGTGCGTTGTGTGTATTCCCAGTTGTTGCTCTGCAGACAGGCAGGTTTGGACATCAGTTGTGAGTCTGTGCTCCTCTGTGGTCTAGAGGCACACCCTCAGGCTTTATGCTTAATAGGAAAACCTATGACGAACTACAGAGCTCCTTTTGACACATACATGTTCAAAAACAACATTTTCGCTTATGCATATGTTCACTCACATCAACACTGACTCTGTGCACATTCAACTTCACTTTTGCTAACACGCGTGCCTTCCACCTGAAAGCACACACGTACACACACAGTCCCGTAACTTGACAAATGCTTCTTGAGCTGGAAGTGCTGATACACGACCTGTGTGTGTATTAATGCATGTTTCTATTTGCCAGAGAGCGTTTCCTTGCTTGTGCTTTGCTCTGTGAGCCGTGGTGTCGGGCCCGCTTGTACTGGAACCGCAGCAGCAGCTCTTGGCGGTGACAAGATTAAGACCTACTCCATACCTTCTCCTCTCAAAGCCACCACGCAGCGCTGCCAACAAGACCCAGCTAACAAACTAAAACAGCCCACAGTGGCACATGAAATGCATCAGTGAACAGAGCCATCCTGGCTCTGGCTCCGGGGACATTGTGTACATACTGTCGGCAGCCGCTTGCAACGTGGGAATTTCAAAGAACATATGGCAGCTTGTCGCTGGGAAACAGCCTGTGTCAGAATCTAAACAAGCTAAGAGCTATACCTAGAGAAGCCATTAACTGCCTGTTATCTGCACGCACAAAGACACACATGTTCGGACACGCGTGTCACACACAAACACTGACTAATGTGGTTGGCATGTGATCGTGACGTGAGGCTAGCGATGCGCAAATTGGGTCACTGACAAAGAAAGGCTTCAGCGGAGAGACAGGTGTAAGTGTCTATTTGTATGTTGGGGCAAGGAGGGGGTGGGAGTGGGGGGAGGACTACCTCACTGCATCAGTGGAGCCAGTAGCAGCAGAGGGACAACAGCAGCAGCAGCATTAAAGCTCCCCACTGTCCAATTATTTACAGCTCTACACTCTGTTGCTCAGCTGAGGTCAAAAACACCTTGGCTACGTCTGACGCTCTCTAACCAAGATCAGTCGTACAAGCTGTGATCACCACAAGGTGGGTGATTTCCGTTTAGCACAAAAGAAAGCGATGGCAATGGTCCTCCTGCAGAGAAGAAGACTGCAAAGAAGCCAATGGTCAGTAAGGGTTTGGGTGCAGGAAACCATTTTCAGGTTATGTTACTGACAGCTGTCATCTCATTGGTTGCTCACTGAAATGTCACTGAGAAACAAGGTCAACGATGTAACTCCGGTAAAGTTTATACTTTAACGTGCACCGTTAAAGTATAAAACAAACAAGTGCAAAACAATTCTGCCACTGATCATGTGCCTAAGTCAGAACCACATTCAAAAATCTTTGCGTTTTGCTAATTTTATTCTATTTTTTATTTTTTGGGACAAACCAAGAAAATGTCAGGATTCTTTTTGGGGGCAACTGATTTGGGTTAAGACCAAGAAGACAATCAGTAATAGCTTTTACAAGAGCTGGAGAGGAAACAAGAGTGCTAAGCTGTTGTCATTTGAAGCTACTGCTAATATGTTAATTTTGTGCAATACAAAAGAAACCAGCAGTAGAACCAGCAGTAGCTAAGACAGAGACAAAAACACAAAAACCTGCAGACTGAGGAGTCCAGGATCATGGAAACAAGACTTAGTACCAAGCTGGAACACAAGATTGTCAGTAAGATATAATGGTGTAATGTGTAATGATATAGTGTAACTCTATTGTACTGTACTCTATTGTACAAACATTTTCAATGACACATCAGCAGGTTCAGCGCTCACAAAAGCCGTGGCTTGAACCTGAGAATTCAACACTTTCCACACTCTCTGTGCCGTCTCATTACTTGCTGCTCACTTCTCCACATCTTGACTGATTGTTTTTACATATAGCTGAACTGCACATTTAAACATCTACATTTCCTCCGGACTTGATAAAAAAGCGTTGCCGGGGTTAAGCCGGCTCTCTAGCGCTGACCTCTCATCGCTCTACGAACACCCAAACACTGCTGAGCGGAGAGGGAGAGATCTCCTCTGGCTGCTTCCTCTGTCTCATGACCCGCCTATGCACCCGCCCTCCCTCCTCCACTAACATCCCATCCCTCTGTTCCCATGGCAACCCACTCATCTATTTCCACAGCACCTGCCTGCTGTCCGGGAGACACATGGAGACGTGACACTGACAGATGAGGCGAAGGAGAGAGAGAGGAACAGGAGACACACAGAGAGAGAGAGAGAGTTGACGCCGTTCGGCATTTTAAAAAAAAAACCTGCAGGAGAGATCGGTGAACACAAAGAAGGATACTTGGACATTTCATATTACAATGTGTTGCTTTTTTGCATCAAGAATTGTGTGTATCTTTCACACTGGTTATACAGTTAAACAGAAAACAAGTTTGCACTCCTCATTATAACCAACTGGCACCTTCAGACCTAAACTAACCTGAGAGCTGTCAACATGTGGTGCACATGGTGTTACAAAAATGAGCCCTACGAGTGACACCAAGGACATTTTAGGGAAAAAGAGGGATACATGTTGGACAAAATGTTAAAGTATCCCATTAAAGCTGGGACATACAAAGCGGAGTGAGGGTAGTTAAAAAAAAAAAAAATTGCAATGTGTTGAATTCAACCTGGGGAATAATTCTGTAGGCATACGCATCCAAGCACAAGAACCACAACCTGCTGTCTCGCAACACAAATCTGCACACTCACCCACAAACAACAGGCGTTTTAAATATAAAACACAAAACATACACTTGCGAAGTTGAGACACTGAAAAAGAAGACCGGTCAAGACTGTGTGTGTGTGTGTGTTGTTGTGATGTGTAAGTATGTGCTGTAGGAGTGTTTGTTTTATTTTAGATAACCTGAACTGAACTCAACACATAAATACAAATAAAAAACAGATTTCAACGATGCAAAATGCAATAAAAACTAAAGTTGAGAGGAAAAACAGAAAAACAGTCAATCCTTTCTCCACCAAAAAGAACTGAAATAAGACAATGAATCATTATCAGAAATCTGTGATTCCACTAAAAAACATACATGTTTGTACACAAAATAGCAAACTGTATAGCTGCAATAACCGTGGCCTGTGGAGGTAAACACAGTTGAGCTGCGGGAGACAAACAGTAGGGCTGAGCAGGACAGGCTTTGTGTGTGTGTGTGTGTGTGTTGTTGGAGGTGCATGTTCTTGCTCGCCTAACCTAGAGCGAACCTGTTTAAGTTTTAGAGTAAGGGTTCTGGGTAAGCACTTTTTTTTTGGCATTTTCAAAGGACAAGTTTTGATTCAGGATTTGGGTTTTAGGTTGCATTTAAGGATCAGATTTGGGGTTAGTTTGAGGATTAAATCTGCACATGACAACACAACAAAATGCATATTTGTAGCATGCTAATTTTAAGCATCAAAGTTCATTCTCGACCTTGGAAATACTAGTTTGACAAAACAACCCCAACTCAAAGTCGACTTACCAGCTTTTCCTGGAGCTTCATCAGCAGATGTCATGGATTTGTCATGGAGATGGATCTCTTGACATGCGAGCGCAGTAGCTGTCATGATTATACACATACTCATAACCATACTAAATCCGAAATGTAAAAACTACAACTTGTGGCTTTACAGGGAGTTTAATGCTGAAGCGACCAGCGGGCAGGTGCACTGACTTTCTGGAGGCGTTGGGTTGCAGAGTTAGGTTTACGGTGATGACAAGATTCCAGGAAGTCACTGCTCCCAAACAGAAATAGGTCAGCTTTAAGTGTCTCGTATCTGGATAAAATCCAGGTGACATTTAAGACACTTTCATTTACACCTAGCCACATATATGCGTCTCTGTTGCCCAGATCATGAATCTGATTGCAATCCGTCTTGGTTATATGCAAATCAGGGTCAGCCTTCCTTTACTCCAGAAGGAAGTGGTAATGCACCTGAAGTTGTTTGGTAACTGTCAAAAACTTGTATTTTTCATAATGTTCTTAAAACTATTCTTTTAAGTTCATCTTCTTCTGCTGAAGACTGTGTGATACAGTTGAAAGGTCAGGAGAAAACCACTAAATGGACCTTGAAGTGGGATTGTGTTGTCAACGTAGTATTTCCAAAGTCAAGAATAAACTTTAACCTAAAGTGTTATGGATAAAATCAGCCACTGAGCTTGCATGTAACTAGATCCATCTCCATGACAACTCCATGTGCTGAAGAAGGCTTTGTGATACAGTTAAAAGTTCCAGAAAAAGCTAAGTGGACCTCGAGCTGGGATTGCTTTGACAAACACCTAAATTTCAACTTCAGCAAAGCTGTTCAAAGTGTCGTCAAATTTACCGAACATCCAAGTCCGGCAGTTTGTAGCTCACTCTTATAGAAAAATCCATCCAAAAATCCAAAGTTTTTTGAAGAAGAAATCTTCTCACAACCCATCAGATTTATCTTGCAACCAAGTTGGGTACCACTGATTTAGGGTTATGATTAAATTTAGTGTTGAGGATGGAGCTTATGGTCAGGGGTTAGGAAATAAACATTGTAAATGTTAAGTCCTCACAAGGATATAAGTAAAGCCATGATAAATCGGTGTTTGTCTAAATGTGTGCATGTGTGTGAGTGTGTTTACTGTATGTGTACTCACTTTGGGTGTGGGACAGGAAGCGGTAGAAAGGCGCGAGGTGGCCTGGGCGCGGGGCGACTCCGAGGGCGTGGTGCTGAGAGAGGCTGTATCCCTGGGCAACACCTGCACGCCCCGCGAGATAATGGAGTCTGGGATCTGTGATCACACACACACAAACGTACGCAGACACACGTGCATGTAAACACCACACACTATAAACCTATAGGCAGCACGCATACTGATATTCAAGATCCAGGAAGTTACACACACACATATATACAGACAAACCAGCTGAGAGGACACATATTTCAACATCTCTAATATGTAGTCACATGTCAAACTTAAACGACCACGCCTACTCACAGGGTTGATGCAGATGAAAGGCAAATGGCCCCAAAAAAAAAAAAAATGAGATATCGGGGGGCGGAGTCTTACCAACATCCATCTGTGACTGGACAATGAGGTGGGATGTTACTCTGACAACAGAGCCATAAAGCAGGGTCCAGGCTGCAGACAGGGCAGGATAGGATGATGGGTGTGGAGAGATACTTGATGTTACATGTGACTGCACAGAGTAGATGCGCACACACACACACACACACACACACACACACACACACACACACACACACACACACACAGATGTATGATGTAGAGGCACACAGTCATGATGTATGATATACAGAGATACATGACAGACTTAATCTTAAAGAGGACGTTCACTCTTTTTCAACTCAAGACGTTTGTGCAATTATTCACACTTTTAATAACCATGGTGCATCTAACTTTTTAATAACAGGAAGCTCACAGTGTAGTCAGACGTACTACTGATAAAAAGGGGGGCTGCATTGACTTTGGTTTTGCATAGCTTCTGGCAAAGATGTAGCAGAGAGAAATAAAGTCAATAAAACCTGAAAGAAAGCTTGTTTTGCAATTAGCTGAGTCTCAATTCAGGCTGAATCTTCCAAATGCTGCTTCTTTTTTTTTTCTGCCAGATTTTGGAGGATACAACGGGTGCTTCCCAAACAGGCCTCAGGAAACCCATAATCAAATGTGCACCAGGCAAATATTTAACGGAGCATTCGGGTGCTGCTGGTTATCTTGTTCTTGTTAGCCGTCTGGTCTTGCTGCTTTATAGATAAATGGAAGTTGTTTTTATATTTTTACCTTACCCTCAACCTGGTACACTGTTAAATTAAAACATACTGTAAACTTAAATGTCATGGAACCTACCCCCAGATTCCCACTGAAACTTGTTGGCCATTTAAGAACAACGTCCTGGTTGTAAAGTTTACAATATTTGACTTACTGTAAGAAGTGGATGAGAAGCACCAAAATGCACCATTAGTTTTGATCTACGTGAGGCTCGACTGGCGCATTTGGTGAAGAGGCGCAGGAGGTGGATACTGAGCAGGTCCAGCATCCAGCCTCTTCACTGCGTCAGAGAAATAAAAACGTTCGACTGTGCACTTCCTGTTTTTGAAAGAGAGATTCATCATAGATTTTGAAGGTGTAAACGACTGCCCAGTTGGACAACATTTAAGCCCAGCAGGAAGCAGCAGCAGAGGCGTTTTATTAAGGTATGAGTTGAAAAACAGTAAATCCATCATTTCAAGGTGCTACCTGTAGCATTTTTAAGCATCAGTGTGTCATGTTCAGAGTAATTGTGTACCTCTATAATAAGATCATAACAGACTTTTTAGCAGCCTGGTTAATTATGCTCAAATGCTGGGAAATACAACTTTGAACCTCTTCAAAGATTGATCACATATCTAAGAAAAGTACACATTTATACTTTATCTAATGTCAGTGTTATCAAACATGCAATCTACAGTACAGTACTTCCTGTTAACGTGTCCTTACAGCAGAAACATCTGCCATAGCTCAAAACAACAACGGTTATCTTTGTATTTTGTATGTACTTGTGAAAATGTTAATTGTTAAACATTAAAGAAAAATAATGAACCACATAATATTAAACCCTTAGTGTTGGAGATGGTGTAGTAGATTTTTGACTCTTGCCTTTAAATTATTTTGATAATGACTTATTGATGTTAAAATGCTACATATGGCACCTTTAACACATGCTTGTATGACGTGTGAACATGTAAAGATGAGCGTTTGAGATGGATGGAGTCAGATCTATGAAAACTGCAATTTTGTGCAACAACAAGCCCTCCCCTCTCCTCTCCTCTCCTCTCCTCTCCTCTCCTCTCCTCTCCTCCGGCCTGGTACCTTGGCGGCGATAGATGCAGCGGTGATGTGGGAGGAGGAGCTGTCCTCGGTGGACGCCACGCCGCTGTCCTTCTTCTCCTCATCCTCCTCCTCGCACTGCACGCCCTTGTCCTCCGTCTGGCGGCGTGGCGAACTGTTGGGCGGCGGCGAGAGGGGCGGTGGTGGCGACGGCAGGTCCTCCAGCTCGTCTGCGGCCTCCTTTACCTTCACCACTGCGTCCCGCAGGAGGTCGATGGCGTGCGGCAGCGCCGGCAGGATGAACTGAAAGCATTCCTGGAAGGGTAGAAGGGGAGAGGAGTGCAAGGAGGGAGAGAACATCAGTGACAGGGATTTGGCTGACGTGGACAGTTGTCTTGAGTTGATACTTGAGAATATTTGAAAATCTACAGTACACTATTATATCTTCTCAGTTCTATGTAACAAATACAGTGTGTGACCTTGTTTGAGGCAGTAGCATCAAAAACAGAGATTTCCTCCTCAACCTCAGCAGGTCACAGCGCCTCCCTCTGGTCACATTTATACTAGCTTGTGCTCATTCCTTCCTCCCTCCATCTCTGTTTGCCTCTCCGGTGTCTCTGTGTGTGTCAGTGTGCCTGTGGGCTCCTCGGCTATGCTAAATGCTCCATTCTCCTCACTCCCAAGACAAGAGCTAATCTGTGAAATTATTTATCTTCCTGTGTATTTTAAGCATTGAGAAGATACATTATTAATCGCCCCCGCACTTTACAGTATCTACGCTGGCTGCGAACAGGCTTTCGGAGCAACCTTTCCACTTCACATCCCCTTTAATGTGTGCATATCACAGGCTGGATTAAATATGACGATGTTAACCTTGATTTGACTGAATTTAAGATGTAGATCCACGCTAGGATGCATGCATGACTGGAATAGCATTCTCCACCACTGTGCATGAAAAATACAAAAAGGAGATGGATACTCCTCAAACCGGGAGATGAAAGAGATTGAATGGGTTAATCTCAGTAGTTGACCACGAGCCGGCCAGCCCTGCTGTGTAGCCGCAAGCTAACCTTTTCACCCCATACCCCCTGCCTTCACTCACACAAATACACATCCCAAACCCCTCAGCACACAGTAGACTGTTTATGCCTTTTTCTGGTGTGTTTGAAGCCCACATCTGAGCGTTTTTTTGGAAGACGTGGAATGGAGGGCCGGGGTGTGTTGGGCCGAACTGGGCAAAAGAAGGATTGAGGATGGTGTCAAGAGCCTGGAGACATTCCTCCTTTCCCGTTTTGTGCTTTCATTGCGATGCCGGGAAACTTTTTTAGGTATGTCAGGAGTGGTTTTTTTTTGTTTTGTTTTTTGTCTGCTCTTATTCTCTGTTTTGTCCTGGAGGAGAGTAACTGTCAAGAACACTAAAGAGCAGAATCCCTGGATATACTGCCAGCGGATGAGAAACACAAGCGAGAGAGAAGGATGGAGGACGAGGGGAAGGCACTGCTGCTCTGAGAGGGGGGGTTTGCAGGAGATGACGAGAGAGGATGACAGACAGAGAGAGAAAGAGAGAGAGAGAGAGAGAGAGAGACAGGGAGGATGAGATCTCGAGAGATTAAGAGAGACAGAGTTGGACAGAGAGAGATTCGGCCGAGAGAGCGAAAAAAGAAACTGCAACAAAAAGACAGTGAGACGGACATAAAAAGTGAAGAAGAACGAAAGAGAAACGAGAAACAGAAACAGGGACAAGTAGAGAATAAGAGATGGAGAGTGAGAAAAAGACAAAAAGAAATGGCCAACATTTACATTTTATTAAGTATCTTAAACACTTCTTCGGTAAAACGGGAGGCTTCGACTTCTAGATCACTAAAGTTGCAAGAAACTAGAAATAACAAGTGCAAAAGTCAAGGCCTCGAAGCCCTTACATCAGAAGCCCCCAACATTTTGGGGACCGTTTTTATATTGACAATATACCTATGGACCAGCAGGCAGGGTGTGTGGAGGGTTAGGATATTATAGTGTACATGTTAGGTCATTTGACCATTAAGTGAAGTATATTTCTGTTTTTTTACTCTTGGCTGTTAGCTGTTTGCAGCAATAAGAGCACAGTGTACGCAGATTGAGTAGCTAAACGGATCATGGTGGACTATGGGAAAGAAAGGAAAGCAGAAAAATATGTTTCTGCTACACAAAATTACCTTTACTTTTTCCACACTTCCCTCTAATCATTGCTTTTTGTTATTGTGATTTACTGCTAAATAAACTTCAATCCTGTAAAAATGATTCATATAAAATGAGGAAAGAAATGGTTGAAATCAGTTGAGCTGAGGACACACAGTATGGGGCTGAAAGTACCCATTAGTTGGAGCCCCAAGCCAAAAAGGTTGAGAGTTCAAAATTATTATCCTGTTGTTGTGGGGGAGACAGGGGGTAACTACTTGACAAATAAACATATTATTCAGCTTTTTTTCGAATCATATTGTTTTCCTGCATCTTGGTAGTAAATGTTCCATGGCCTGGTGTTGTTCTGTGGCCCAGTAACAATCCCTGTAACAATAGAAACATGTTTTTAAAGTAAAGAAGTACGATAGAAGGCTTTCATTCCCTTTTAAAGAGCATTTTGAGTGAGTAGAGATTGGCTATGGTGGCCAGAGGTATACCGAACTGTAATGTGCATTTACTCTTTGTCTGTTAATGGGAGATTTGTTTCTATGGCATGTACATCCATGTCATAGTAAAATAGATACATCCAAACTGCACAGTACAGACGCACACAGATAGAAACATCCCTGTACATACATACTGCACATTATCCACATGCATACATAAATAGATAAAGAGGTAAAGTCTGGACTGGATGAGTTCTCAGCCAATGATGATATTGTACACACTAAAACAAGGATATGAATATGATGCGAGGTGTAAATGTACGCAGTGATGCAAATATGACACGTGATCATCTCACAGGGTGAATTTGTAATCAGTTCTGTGGTTTTTGCTTTTAGAAAAAAAAAACCCAACAACATCTGTCCCATTAAGCAAAAACGTCATCGCAGTGGGTATAAATGTCTTGCCCACAGGTAAATATAATCACTGCAGGTGGAAGCATCATCACCAAAAACTAAAATGTCATCATCACGTGCAGAAATGTTACCATAACAAGTAGAGATGTAATTGCTACGTGTGACAAAGGCATCAGTGCAGGTTAAAAAAAAAAAAAAGGTAAAAAATGTCATCAGCACAGGAAGAAAACAGCAGTGCTGCATGTAGGAATGTCATCCCTGAGGCTGGAAATGTTATCAACGTGTGGCGGCAACATTACAGCTGCAGGTCTGGATGTTAAATCCATGAATAGAAACACCACAGAAACACATCAGAAAAGTCACTGTAAAAAGTAGAAATATGATTATGATGCCACCTTCTAGGTGACCTAAATTAACAGAAGTGTAGAGTACAGTGCCTGCAGTAAGTGCCTTTCTGGAACAAATAAATTAAAAACTATTATCATTACTAGTATTACTATTATTGTCACTGCTGCTGTTATACTTATAATTGCTGTTGTGAGGATTGTTGTGACGAATACTGAGTTGAAAAGTGTTGGCCCTCAATCAAAGCTGATTTACAGGCAAATCATTCTGATTTATATGTGATGCCGAGAAGATTTTACACACTTTATCCCCAATAAGTATTTATTTCCATGTATCTTTTATTAAACGTGAAAGTGAGCATACGCTGTTTTATTTAGCCTACATTGTAATTGTATACAGTATGCAACATTAAATTGCAGTTTTTAAAGGTTGGCTGTAATATTTTTGCAATGAAGCCAAATTTAAAACGGTTTAAAAGGTGCACTCTACTGATTTTACACATGATGATCAGCTTACTACTCAGTCACGAGGAGCACAACTCTACCTGTAAACAAAGTCGTATGATGTGTTCGATGGCTCTGAAGGGAGTTTTTTAAAGTCAGAGAAAATATCCCTGATAATGTCATCAGGGTTATCTCAGAGTGAGGTTTCAAATTTCTAATAGAAAGTCTGTGTTATGAAGTTGGGGCGTGGAGTTTGAGGGATTTAGGCATTTATGGGGCAGGGAAGGTCTAATGGAATATGCTATTGAGTTGCATTATGGGAAATGTAGGATCCAGTATTTTCAGAGCTTCACCCACAACGAAAAGTCAGAATATCCTCTTTCTCTCTTTCATTTTTAATCTAATTCATAATTGAATCTGTTTTCTTTTAAATACAATGCTACATCACTGGAGTGCCCCTTTAAACATGTTTTTTTTTTCGCATTTTCATGTAAAAACTATTTCCAAATGTACAAGGATTCAGTGGTCCCTCCTGAAATGTATTCAGAAAAGCATTTACACAGTCATTGAACACTAAAACTTCTCATTCACAGTCATGATGCTCTTAGATCAGTTAGGAAGGAGATTCATTGGAGATTTTCCGGACCACTACCTCTGAGGCTAAAATCATATCCTCACCACCATCGTCTTTAAAACTGAAAACTGAGCTCTCATCACAATGTGGACAAAATGCAAACAACCAGGACCTATATTAAATACCAAAAGCACACAAAGCTGTGATTGATCAGCATATGCAGATATAAAGTGGATTGTATCTGCAGTGTAAAAGAGACAAAACGAGCAGCTAAGACGCACAGCCGACACTCTGACATAAGGGGCTTCGTCTGGCTGCTCAGCTGGACCTCCCCGTTATCTTTATGACAGGAGATCATCGTAATAAAAGCCTGCAATGGGCGGCTTGTGCCGTTAACTTTAACTGGGGGTTGATGAGAGAGACACTAATATGGCAGCAGATGGGGGAGAGGTGGCATAATTGATTAAAAGAAATACTAAAATCGATCAGGAGAAGCGGGCGCATAACAAGACAGAGACAGATGTGCGGGTCAGCACAGCAGAGAGGGAGACAGATGGAGGGGGAGAAGGAGACAGCAGTTGGTGGACACGCACACACACACACACACACACACACACACACACGTAATGTAAACACAAACCCGCACATGCACTCTGCATCTACACATTTGTACAGATAGAAATAGATCAAAACACAGAAACGTACAAATGTACCATGAAACAACAAACACAAAGAGCGCACACAGATCTATGCTGTATGCACAGACATCATCGATTAGTCATTCAAATGAATGCACACAGAGGCGCACGCTAAGTCATACACCTTCAGATCCATACTGTGCACATGCTGCTTACACACACACACACTCTCACACACACACACACACACACACACACACACAGAGATAATGACTGCATGTAGATACGTTTACAGATCACAAAGGATGTGCAGGTAACTTGAGTCTAAAGTGAAGTTGACCTTTACATAAGGAGTCATGTTACTAGCACAATGCTAAGCTAATTCTGCCCATACAAACAGGTCATAGCTACCTTGTTGCAGCATTCAAGACAGAGTCACTGGTTGCTATGTATATCTCAATTTTTGGTTTATATGCTGAAGGTGTCCTGTGCGAGGAACCAAAACTGTAACGCTGAGCTTTATTTTGCTTTAACAGTTATTTTGTAACAAAAGGTCAACCTGGTACACTGTTAAAGACACATTTTTGTAAAGTTTGCGTCCACTTTCTACTGTATACAGACTGCAATGGCACTTTTATCCAGAGCGCCTTACAAATTACTCATTCACTGACTGATGGCAGCAAGCAACCATGCAAGTCTCTAGTGTTTTGCTCAAGGACACTTTGACAGAACTGTTTGAACATTTTTTTTTTTTTTCAACAAGCACAGCACCTGATCGGTCACCCGCAAGTTTTTATCCTCCACATCACTTGCTGTTCAGGTGAATCTTAACTCCACCTAACCCTAACATCCACAGGAGAACGGTGATGCTGCCACAGCTGTTTGCAGCATTTCCTACCTGGGAGCCTTTCTTGCTTCCTGGTAAGTTAATGATGAGCGTCTTCCCTCGGATACCACACACAGGTCTGTCACACACAAACACAGGGGAAAGTTTACATGAATGCAGAGGAAGTAAGTGCGTTAGTTAGTGTGACAAGTATGCTTGATTATGGTGATATATGCCTCTCCCTCCACCTTAAAGCCTCGATTCAGTGTTTCACAGTGCACTGCACTTTAACACAGGTGATAAATGAACTCACTCACCATTGTGTCTTATATGAAAAGGTGGGATAGTTCTTTAACCAACAGAAGGGAGTCACACTGTACATTATTTATCTATAAAGCTCTAACTGCCTAACTATGCCTAACTAATTCCTGTGCACTGTCTCTCTTGAAATAATCTCAATGAGACGTGTTTAAATAAAGGATTAAATAAATGAATTAAGTAGGTGTGTTTTGGTTGTGTCGTATGTGACAGTGTCTGACCTGGAAAGCATGCCTAGTGGTGTGACGTTGAGGGATCCCATCAGCATCGCCAGAGACATCCCTGGAGCCTCGCGCTCTATCACCTCCTTAGTGGCCTGGAGAGAAGAGAGATAAACGAGGAGGGTCATTAGTGTGATCAAAGACTAACTAAGCACGTGTCCATCCGGAGTATTTTTGAAATCATTTATTCAAATGCTGTAGAGCAGCCATTCTCAGCCCAATGGTGGGCCTCAGAGCGCCATCTAGTGGGCCGTGGAGGCAGTGGTACTGCCAAATGGTGAGATTAAAAGTTTTCTTTTTTTTTTTTGGTAATTTACAAAGCTAGTTATTTTCAGGGTGAAATATGGTCTAAATATAAACATTTAATCAATGTCTACAAATAGTTGGTGAAAAAACATTCGATTTTGAACCGATTTTGAACGTCTTTTCAACGTTCACATTTAATCAACGTCTACAAATAGTCGGTGAAAAAACATTAAATTTAAAAACGTCTTTGAACGTGTGTTGAATGTGGTGAAATCCTGTCAAATGAGGCGCTAAAACCATCGAAGCTCCAGAGACACCTAAACACAAAGCACTCGGGATGTTATGTTTTTTTTTTCTCATTTATTTGGGAAGGTGGTCCTCGGAAATGTTTTAACAATCCGAAGTGGGCCTTAAGTTACAAAAGGTTGCTGCTGTAGAGTTTACTCCTGCAGTTTAGGTTGGTTTCAGGCAGCCATTTGAACTAAAAAATACTGTAGTGCTGTTCATTAGATCAAAATCAAATTTAAATTACAGGTTCACTTGCAAAAATGCAATGAAATAAACGTTCTACTACGCTTTGGATAAAGGGAACTGTAGCGTGTTATTCTCACCCTACATCTGACCTGGTCTCTCAGAAGATATTTATTACGAAACGTAGAGCAGATGAGACAGTTAAATAGGGTATCTGTGATTTCAGGGAGCCATATTTAAATTTAGTTGAAGTTTTGAAATCTTTCCATTATGCTGCTAGAATTAAACGAGAACAATTTAGAGACTAAAATCTGAAAATGAAAGTTGATTAAAGCTGTGATACTATAAATGTCAATATAAAAAAGACAGGACATTATTTTTTCCATTGGGTCCAGTAGCATGTTATAAAGTAAATATAATTACAAGAGCGATATGCTTTAAATATTGTATCTCTGTTGTGTATTCATGTTGTAGGCTATGGTGCAAAAAGACCTTTAACATATAAGGCATTAAATCAAAATTATTTATTTCAACACAGATTTTCTAAGGACCTGGATACTGATACTGGTTTTTCCAACTTTACCTTCAACTTAACTTGCATTTTGACCAGTTGTTTGATAAGTTTGACCTGTTTGTCACACGTCAAAAGGACGCCATTCGGGGCAAACAATGGGAAAAATAATGGAACGGTAAAGTCCTCGACCAACAGCATCGCAGGAAATCAACACTTAAGAATAATTCCTCGTTAAAAAATCTTGGTGAAGTGCTAGGTAAAGAGGTAAAGCTGTAACAGTCAGGCAGATGAGCAGGAAATACTCATGATCGTCCCACCCATTTCAACAACCTCCTGAATGCATGTCTTAACTCAAAAACATGTGGACTGCCCTTCAAATATTGATTTACAATCCCTCTTGCACAATCCATGTCTCAACTGTCTGAAGCCTGAAAAATCCTTATCTGACCTGTCTCCTCCCCAACTACACCCCTATTAGCAATCAAGATTGATTCAATCTTTGAAATCAATGCAGGGATATGTCTTTTTCTAGGTCATTCTGTGCAATTAAACAGTTTAATGTTAAATAAGTTGATCCTACAGCCTGGAATTTTACGTCATCATATTTTGTACACAGAGGGTGTAGGCATTTTCAGACGTCAGCTGGGATTTTATTTCATACAAACCAGCAGGGATATGTGTGGTTTCCAGGGGTGGTGGTTTTTGCAAATTCCACCATCTTTGCAGGGACATACAACAAATGCATGTGTTTGTGTGTGAGTGTGTATACATTTGTGGGACTGCAGTTGGTGCGGCACGTTCTTGACAGATACGTAGCGGAGAAGATAGTGCCTTCTCCTCCAGCTGTGTGTGTGTGTGTTGGGTGCCCTTGAGTTGAGTGACACTTCAAACGCACCATTAGCGAGGGAGAGGGGAGAGAAAAGACTTCAAAGAGAGAGGAGCCACTGATGAGCATCGTGGGCTTGGACTCAGGAGAGGAGAGAGACGGAGGGAGGGGAGAGAGACGAGGAGAAGGGAAAGAGTGTGGGAGGGACCGAGGAGGGGTGAGATAGAAACAAGAGGGAAGGAGGGAGAGAGAGAGGGAGGCTGGATTCATACCTCATCATACATCATACAAAGTCTCCGATTGGAGGAAGAGGGAGATGGGTTTGCCTGATTCAACAGGCGTGCATTCAGACAAAGTGAAAAGACATACTGTATGTTTTAGGCAATATGTTTGTCTAATCTTGGGAGAAAATGGGGGAGGTTTTGTCTTAATTACATGTATGACGGCAGGTAAGGAAAGGGGAAGGACTAGGAGGGTATGTGTTAAATATGACATCATAAAAAAGCCTCCTCTGGTCAAGTACAGTCCTCAAGTCCTACACCCATGTAAAAGGAAGTAGTTACTGCTTTTATTTAGGTATTTCAAAATCAATGTTTCATTACACCAGTATAAAAAGTATGCATTGAAAATTCCATTTTCTTAAGGAAATTTAGTCCTGTAAAATTTTGGAGCAGACTTTTCCCATACATCCTCCATGCTTCTTGTGCCATGGGCTAATCACTGGATATCAATATACTTGCATGAGGAAAGCAAGAACACATATGTTGGATGGCGACTACATGGAAGAGATCAAGCTCCAGCGCCTTATTGTAGGTTTACACGAGGTGCAGCTTTCACCAAAACAAGATACATTTTCACCACATAAAACGATGGCAGAGAAAAAACTGAAAACTGAAAACCATGCTGACCTGACATTAGGAAGATTTACAAAACAATGCAGGCAGCAGCTGTGGACAGCTACTGGCATTGTTTCAAGTTTGATTTTGGCACTGCAGTTATGTGGCGCAGTCCAACATACCCATCTACTTAACACCAAAATACATACAGAAAAAAAAACATATGGCCAGAGTCTTCGGATGAAGCAAACCAGCATGATCTCATACAATAGCTACATCATACTACAGCAATATAGCAGGACAACAAACAGGCTGATGGAAGATAATATGTATCCCTGCTGGTTTGTATGTAATGATATCCCAGCTGACAAATAATACAAGCACACTATATCTATAAAATATGAGGAACAACCGGTCGTTCCCGGGAAATTCCAAGTTGAAGAATCATTTAACATTAAATAGTTTAATTGCACAGACCAAGAAAAATACATATTCCCATATTGATTACAAAGATGAAATCAATCTTGATTGCTAATATGGAAGGGTAGGACACAGGTCAGATAAGGCTTTTTCACCCTCCTGATAGTTGAGACATGGTTTGTTAAATTTGTTAATGGATGCAGTGTAAAATACGGCAACATGTAGCACCAAAATAAGGCAATTTAAGCTAAAGTAACATTTATATTTCAAAGGGTATACAAAGACCTCTTTGATTCGAGTAAAGACATGAAATGTAATCTTGTCTCTCCTGCTTTCGGCTAAAACAGAATACAGTCATGTGTGTGTTGTACAGCCTTCAAACACACAGAGACAGACGGAGAGATATCCTTGTCTCCAGCACACAGGGTTGAATCAGATAGCAGGTATTATCAGCGACTACAGTGTGTACGTGTCTTCCCCCTTCCAGGAAGGTTGCTGTCTACCATGATTGATGAGGACCAATGATACTGCTGAGAACCACAGCTCATCCCCTGCCAAATGGCTTGTATTTGAGTGTGTGTGTGTGTGTGTGTGTGTGTGCGTGTGTGAGGCTGGCTGAGTGCATGTAGCAGAGGTATAGCAGTGTAAATCCAAAAAATGGTTCTAGTTTAAAGTTACGCGGTTAACAACGGTGTGTGACGAGATGGGTGAAGAAAAGATGAGAAAGAGAAAGACTTGTAGCTTCTTGCACGTGTGCACAGTCGTATACTGCCTTCACGGTACAGTAGACTGCGTAAGTATGCAAGTATATGTGTATGCATATAAATTGGGTACAGAAAGTCTTCAACACTTTCTATTTTATCTTGTCTGAATGATATGGTAACCAGCAATATCAAGGGGAAAAAACACTAGATGTGATTAAACCACTTTGTGAAGCCTTCAGTGACAGTTTATTTGTTTCATGTAACTGTAAAATAAAATTGTTTGTGTTAATGTACCCAAGAGTTTCCCCTATTACTGAACAGGTGGGGCAAAACAAAAACAAAACAATGAATATGACACGATGAAGGCATGCGAGTTGTCACACTCAAAATATATTGATTAAAATATAGTAAAAAACTTGCAGCTACTACTGAAATATTCCTATAATCATATTGGTCAAGATGGAACAGCTAATTTATTTATTATTAGTGATAGAAACACTCAACAGACCCATACTGACACCTGCCACCCATTATCTCTGAATTGCTTGCTATGCAATCCCATTTTTTTTCAAAAAAGTGAGTCAATAAGGATCCAACTTCTGCCTCTTTATTTCCCATGTGACTGTGGGGCTAATTACACTGTGTGTTAATCAGTGCTGCAACACACATGTGCGATCAGCAAAAACAGGCTGAGGTTCTCTAAATAAAGCACAGGCAGCAACAGGAGAGATCTCCCTTTCCACAGCGTTTCCCTCTAAGACACGATGAAAGTCTTCTGTTGTAGTGGTGTAACATTACTTCCCTTATATGACCTCTTATCAAAACAGTGTCCATATCTCACCCCAAGCAAGTCCTCGCTGATGCTTATGTAATGTGTTTCTGGCTATATTTTAATACAACTCTCATTTCGTTTCATTATACAGTTTGCATACACCACTGAGGACATTGTTCACCATCACTCTTTTGAGCCAGTCATGCCAACACTGCAATATGTCATGATGTATTCAATAAACAATGTACGCCGCTATACTGTATGTCTCAATTCCAGCAAATTAAAAGCCAACAAAACAAAACAAAAAAAATGCCTGAAAATGGTTGCTTATGGAGAGAATTGCGATCGACACGTTTAAACCCACCTCTGGTGTGACGTCTCTCGGGGCGAAGCCGGTGCCGCCGGTGGTTAGGATGAGGTTAAGTTCCTTTTCATCGCACCAGTCCACCAGAGTCTCCTGTTAGTTCACACACACATGGTTAATTATAATTATATGACAATCATAACTACTGATAAAAAGACAGAAAGACAG